>JAFEMH010007462.1:0-88644 GCA_022495995.1 Adenophora triphylla var. japonica | reverse complement strand
TGTTCTATTAGTGGTTCGAACCGAAAAGAATTGGGTGCAAATGCTGATGTTTATAGCTTACTACTTGGTCGAGCTTCTCTTATAAGCTAAGAGTGTATACAAAACACATATCTATAATCATAGATGACCCAGGTATGATTGCTTGGATTCTTCTACCCTAATAGCAAAAACACTAAAAAGAACAAGCACTTAATTTTAGTATCACACAAAAAGCAGCTTTCTAATGTTCATAAACAAAAAGCTAATGCATTTGAATCCTAATTTCTCCGGCATGCGCGATCAGGAAACTTCTAGTCTCCAAATCAACATTGTAAAAAACAAAATTGGGTTGTGTCCTCAATCACAAGCTCAAGCCTTTAGACGAGAGAATATTGCCCTGCCAATGCTACTTTGGTCAATAATAATGGCTTCAATGTTGGTTTCTGTTCTTAACCCACTTCTTTCTTTACAATGTTTTAAGCTCAAGTTTCTTTCATACTTACACAGATCTGAATTGCTTTATCGGGAACATCTTTATGGGACGGAGGGAGTATTATTATATATGCTCCATAGAATGATCATACTTGAAGATTATTCATTTGTTAATGCAAAGATGCGTTATGAAGCGGTATGCAGCGAGTGTTGAAACATAAACGGCAAAAACTACTCTCTCATTCAAATGCATTGGCATTCTCCTTCTCGAACATCGCTTAAACGTGAGTCCCGATGCTCTCTCTCTATCTATCTCTCTCTTTCTCTTCCCTCTCTCTCTCTCACACACACACGCATGCACATCTTGTACCCTTTTCACTTTGAGGTTAATACTCCCTTAAGTCCCACAAAAAACAGCTTTCTAATGTTTTAACTTGTAGGTACGTAATGGTGAGCTAAATGGATATATGAAGAATAATCAATTAGGATGGTGGAGCCTAATGCAACGATTTTTAGTATTGCATTAGCTCAAAAATGTAGTAGTGCTTGTTTAGGTTTTTTACCACTTATATTATGTAATTAGTATGTGTCGATGACACGTTGTCATGTGTACCATATATATATTATGTATCTTTAGGGAATGAAGTTTGTCAATACATGTTAATTATCATGTCAATTAATTTTTTATATAATATTTTTTTATTATTTAATTGTACTATACTATATATTACTATTAGTAATCAATATTAATACATAACAACAGCCGTTACATTAGGTGCGCATCTAATTTTTGGCGTTACATTAGGTATTCAACTACTTTTTTAAATCGCGTTGCATTAGGTACTGCATCTTACTTTTTGGCGTTGCATTAGGTGTTCATATAGTTTTAAAATTGGCGTTGCATCGTGGTATTTACCCGATGCAACGCTCAAAAGTTTTGGCATTACATTAGCTTACTATGTCGTTGCATTAGACCTAATGCAACCGCAAGAGAATGCAATACGCGCCATTTGGCGTTACATTAGGCCTAATGTAACGGTTTTGGGCCACTAATGCAACGAAAATTGGCGTTACATTAGGTCGAGAAATCCCATCCGGCCAACCAATAGAGTTTGGAGTGCAGAAGGCTTCTTGAAGTGTTTGATCTCATCTTCAACACTTCTCCAACCCCTATAAATACTTGGTGACTTCCAAGGTTCGAGGGACCACGAATTTTCACAACACACACATATTTTGTTGGTTTCTTTCCACTGAAAGATTCCTACAAAATCACCCTAAAAAATCACCTCAAAGTTTGTTTGTCAAGCCTTGTTTGATGAACAAACATCAAAGATCAAGTCAGGGCCGAGGCTGAGAGCTACGTTCGTATCAAGATTCGATTCTAAACTTGAGTCAAAACTCTGCCCCGAAATCAATACCTCACGCTTGAGGTAACCCCCTAAATCCCTTTCTAATTGATTATTAGAGTGGTATAAATCTATTGAATCTAGGATCGGCCTAGAGCCTCTCCAAATCATGGGGACTAGGTTCCTCGAGAAGCAATCGATCCTACATTTCGTTTAACCCCGTTAAATGGATATTTATTTGTTATATTTGAAATCTTCTTCTCTTCGAAAAACCTCTCTTTTCTTTAGCAAGACCGATCTCCGGATTGGGTGGAATGGATGCTCCTTGACCTACCCATTCCATAACCTAAGCCCCGAACCCAATATCTTTCAAAAAAATGGTTTTTCTATGTTTTCCAAACAATAATATAGGTGGGGACTCAAAAAATCAATCACGATGCTCACAATACCACAAAGGCAATTTAAGGGTTTACCGCAGAGAGAGAGGACCATGGTTGATGGTGAACTTGGCTGATATAGGAGAAATGTTGAGGAAGTATGGTCGTACGAGATTGTACATCCAATATCCAGACCAGACGAGGATAGATCGAGTTGATTGCCTATCCCCTAGTATAATCTTGTTTGACAGTAAAGCCGAGATCATTGAGCACATCAATTTGTTCTACCCGTCCTCGGACTACATTGCTCGTCGTCATCTGAGTGGTAAGACTCCCTCCTCGGCCTTACTGTAATGACGAGGAGGAGCACCCCTCTTCCCCATCTGAATATCAGCTTGGGACGACGTACTTAAATTTTGCTCCTTGGCTTTTTGCAGATATGATGGGAAGAGGAGGTGAGGCCACTACCTCCACCAAGATCGTTGATGCTTTTGCTGAGGGGGAGAAAGTTGAGGGCATAGGAGGCCAAGGGAGAGGTAGCTGAGGTAGAGGAGACTCAGGCCGAGCTAGACCAGTCAAGGCCGGGGATCCCATGCTGGAGGCGCTATATACGAGATACGGGGTGGACAGGAACGAGTTCCGATTAACTTATATTGGCCGTCCCACCTTTGAAAACGATGAAGAGGAGAAGAGTTTTTATTATAACGACAACCATGTTCACTTCTACTTCAAAAAGTTTCAGCAGGGACTTCGTCTGCCTTTGGACCCCTTCATCAATGAATTTCTGGGTGACATGAAAGCTGTCCCGGCTATGTGGGAGCCAACGGGATTAGGGTCCTTGTCAGCTTCATAGTCTTGTACCGTAGTTTAGGTTACGAGCCTACCCAAGCCGCTTTCCGTCACTTCTTCTCTATCGGATATGTCAAGATTACTCGGCTCCTCGTCATAAGGAGTGACTCCAAGAAGCCGAAGATTATTCTCCCTATGTCCAGCAAGGTAGGAGGCTGGGAGAATCACGTAATTAGGGTAGAGAGCCGACGAGGCTAGGAGTTCCCCTCTCCTCCTGACATGCCGTCTGTGTCTAGGGAAGTGCTGAAGGTTGGGTGGTCCAAGGACTTAATCAAGCGCCTCCTCGAATTTTTTGAAGTCAAGCTCCTTGACTGGGCCGCCATGGAGGCTGATGAGTGCTACTATGTCTAGGCTGGACTGATGCTGGGACCGAAGGACGGCATGGTACCCCTCGTCACCATTAAGAGGGGAAGACAGTTTAACGACTGGAGGACCCATCCCGGTCTCGTATTTCACGATGACTGTGAAAGATGCAAGCTTAACCCTAAGGATCAGTGCCTTAGGGAAACAGATGTCGTAGGATGTAATTCTTCTTTCCTTGCCTTTGGTACTTGTGCTTTTAATGTTTGTTTTATCCATTTCGTAATGTGACCATCTCTTCCTCGTATTTGCAGACTTAACCCCCGATCAGGAAGCAGAGTTAGCCTCTATAGAAGATGTTAGTGCTAAGGATCTGATCAAGATGAGGAGGCGGCTGGCCAAGACCTCGGCTTTTCCGATAGGAAGGATGAGGCCACCCGCCGTCAACTCCTCCTGAACGCCAAGGGGGATCAACCCTTCCCTGTCAAGCTTCGAGGGGAGTTTGTGGATGCCGAGGAGGAGGCATCCGAAGGCCGAGATAAATAATCAACTGTCGAGGGGCATAGCCCCTATGTTGATGCTGCCGAGCTGGAATCTGACGTCCCGTCAGCCGAGGGGACTGGTATCGTCCAACGGCGCTCGAGTCAAAAGAGGCCCCAGAGTGTTGCTGTAGAGGAGCCCCAAGCCAAAAGGGCTGTTGTTGTCTCTTCAAATCCTCAAGCTCCTCCAGCCCTCACCATCCAAGCAATCAAGAGCTATGACGATGCCGAGGAGCTTGCCTAGCAATTCGTGGTCAATGTTCAGCCCTTGAGGGATGTCCCTTTACTTGCCAGGGAGGGCTCCCATGTGAGGCTAGGCCGGGCTCCCGTGCAGAGGGCATTGGATGAGGCGGCTTATGAGCAGCTTGTTCGTGATAAGCCGAGCAAGGAGAACTTGCTAGGCCGCAAGGGGCTGCTGATCTCCGAGGTAACTATCTGTGAATACCCCGTCCCGATGCAACGCGCATTCGGAGGTTTGAAATAAATAATCATATATTGTCGGATCGAAATAGGATATTCATTTAGTGACACTCGATTTAAACCATATTAAAATATTAGTTTAATTTTGAGAGTCGCCACGCCACTTTGATATAGCCCAAAGCTTTGAAAAAAGGCTAAACAGTTAATTGGGTTCGGGGGTCAAGTTACAACAGAAGAAGAAACGTTATCACTCCTATTGCCCGACGGATCGGTCTTTCTAGCATATGGGGTGTTGGTTGTGTGCGGTGTTTACGGGAATAGATAGAAGAAACGGGATCATGCATAAGGAGGAGGAGAGAAAGAATTTATTGATGATCACACCCTAGAACCTTTGAGTTAGGCCCTCGGAAGGTGCACTAATCAACGTTCATCCTTGGGGGATTGTTGATCATGGGACAATTATAACTAAGGTGGAAGGAAAGAAATAGTTCCTAGATCCATTGGGTTCCTTGGGTGAAACCTTAGATCATCCTCGGCTATTGCATATTTAAATATATTAAAACAGCCCTAAATCTAGCATATATGACATAAGCAAGAAATAAAGTAATTAAAATATACTAAGCATGCAAACAATAAATTTAGCATAATAATAAAGACAATAATAATAAAGACGGAAAAAATAAACGAGAAGACTTACCTAATGATGGCAAGGCTTTTGGATCGAATCTATGAAGATTCGAAGAACGTTCTTGATAAAATATTTAGACTTAGAAAACTCGAGTTTAGTCTCAAGTTTTCTATGGAGGAAATCTCAAGTTTTGTCTTGAGTTTTCCGTAGAATGATTCTGTGTTTAAAGTGTGAGGCGGAGTGGGGTTTATATAGTGAAAGGAATTGGGGAGGAACGGTTACGAAAGTGATGTGGGAAAACTGAAAGGGTCGATCGGCCTTAAAAATAAGGTTCGATCGGCACAAAAATAAAAGGGTCGATCGGCCTTAAAATAAGGTCCGATCGGCACTTAAATTAAGGTTCGATCGGCACTTAAATTAAGTTCTGGCGGCGGCTGATAAATGGTCGATCGGCCAAATCCCTTCTAACCTTGGCCCAAATTCTGCCTTGGCCCAAACTTGGCCCAAATGGCCTAGAGCTTTCTCTCGGCCATTGCACAAGAAGTGGCCCCAAATTGTGCCTTGAAGCTCTCGGCCAGCACCAAGAAATGGCCTAGTTTTGTATTTAATAAATATTCGTTTCGTCTCCGCTATTTCCAAGTCCACTTTGGCCACTGAAATGACTTCTTTTGCACTTCGCTCTTTGGAATTTTATTTTTCATTTAATCCCAGGAATTTTTATATATCAAATTCGTCCAAAATTTCCATATTTCCCGTTTAGTCCCTGAATTTTCCATAAATTCCAATTTGGTCCAAAAGCTTCTGAATGCCATTTTAGTCCCAGATTTCTCTCGAGAGTTGTACTTGGAAGTCCTTTTTTTCGGACCTGGGTACTAACGGTAGCCCCTCGGCGGCGCTTCTTGTAAGACAAGTGGGGTCGACGATAAAAGAATAGGATCCGTCTGAAAAAGGGATTTCGGGAGGTAAGGAAATGGTGACCTTGTGGATGTGAGGTTTTGGACTTGAGCCGAGTCGCAAAAGGATGACCGGAGTAGGTCAAGTGGCTGGACCCACGTCGGGCTACCTACGTATCCCAAGAGGGATCAAGCCAAGTCGTAGTTCAAAAAGAGTGGGCGTTTATAGTACCCGAGAGTGGCGGACGTGCGGCGTCTCGAAGCCAAGATGCGATTTGTGGCAAGGCTTTGGGGATCGAATCTAAGGGCGATTCGAATAATATTGAGAGATGTACGGAAAGGAGAATCAAGTATAGTCTTGCCTTCTCCGTGGGAAAATATGTTGTGTGTGGAAAGGAAATTCAAGTATAGTCTTGATTTTCCCCTTGAAAATTGTGTGTGATGGAACAAATCAAGTGTAGTCTTGATTTCTCCGTGTGAAGATATGTTGTGAGATAATGTGTGGAAAGTAAATTCAAGTATAGTCTTGATTTTCCCCTTGAAAATTGTGTGTGATGGAACAAATCAAGTGTAGTCTTGATTTCTCCGTGTGAAGATATGTTGTGAGATAATGTGTGGAAAGGAAATTCAAGTATAGTCTTGATTTTCCCCTTGAAAATTGTGTGTGATGGAACAAATCAAGTGTAGTCTTGATTTCTCCGTGTGTTGTGCAAATAAACCAAGTTTAGTCTTGATTCGCGTGCGAGAGAAAGTGTATGGGGCAATGTGGGAAAAAGCGTGTGGGAATCAAAAGCCAAATATTTGACTGTGGGAGTCACCCAAAGATTTGATTTGTACGGGAGTCACCCAAAGATTGGATAATTTTGACTTCGAAATGCGGGACGGACCCTTTGAAGGTGCGGGACGGACCCTTTGAAGATGCGGGACGGACCCTTTGAAAGTACAGGACGGACCCTCGAGATACGGGACGGACCTTTTGAAATGGAGGATAGAGCCTGCGAAATGCGGGACGGACCCTTTGATATGCGGGGCGGACCCTTTGAAGGCACGGGACGGACCCTTTGAAGATGCGGGACGGACCCTTGAAATGGAGGATAGACCTGCGAAATGCGGGACGGACCCTTTGATATGCGGGACGGACCCTTTGAAAGTGCGGGACGGACCCTTTGAAGATGCGGGACGGACCCTTTTGAAATGGAGGATAGACCTGCGAAATGCGGGATGGACCCTTTGATATGCGGGACGGACCCTTTGAAAGCAGGGGACGGACCCTACGGGACGGACCCTTTGAAAGATGCGGGACGGACCCTTGAAATGGAGGATAGGCCTCTGAAATGCGGGACGGACCCTTTGATATGCGGGACGGACCCTTTGAAAGTACGGGACGGACCCTTTGAAGATGCGGGACGGACCCTTGAAATGGAGGATAGAGCCTGCAAATGCGGGACGGACCCTTTGATATGCGGGACGGACCCTTTGAAAATGCGGGACGGACCCTTTGAAGATGCGGGGCCGGACCCTTTGAAATGGAGGATAGACCTGCGAAATGCGGGACGGACCCTTGAAATGGAGGATAGACCTCTAAAATGCGGGAAACCGTAGGCCGCCAAAGGACTTAGGCTGCATTTGCGATGAAGAATAGTTGTGTGAATTGATTGGGATTATTATGGCTTCCCGAGCCGAAGAACCAAGCGATTAAAAGATTGGGATAATCATTGCTAAGGCTTAGAGAGGAGTCTTGTCTCCTAGGCTTAAGGCTAGGGTTTTAGAGAGGCATTTGTCACCTAGGCTTAAGGCTAGGGTTTAGAGAGGCATTTGTCACCTAGGCTTAAGGCTAGGGTTTAGAGAGGTATTTGTTACCTAGACATGAGGCTAGGGTTTAGAGAGGCATTTGTCACCTAGGCTTAAGGCTAGGGTTTAGAGAGGTATTTGTCACCTAGGCTTGAGGCTAGGGTTTAGAAGGGTATTTGTCACCTAGGCTTGAGGCTAGGGTTTTACAAGACAGTTTGAGCAGAAAGGTTATTGGTTTAAACTAGGCGAGGCCGAGTAAGTGTCGATGATAGAAGGTGGGATTAGGTAGGTTTGATGTCCAGAGATAAGGGCCGAGTCATCTTGAGAGTCACAGAGATACGTTTTTGATAGATTTGAAGAGTTTGAAAATTTGTGGAGACCAAAGAGTGATTTTTGTAAACAAGGTACCAAGGAGGACAGTATTTTGAAAGCATGTTTATTTGATAAAGAGGCCTTATGATTAATCATGTTTCTAACTAACTCAAAGAGTTTGCCACATGCTGATCTTGATGACAAGGGATGCCTTTCATGCTGGATATGACTTCATTGGAGCTCCGATTTTTGTTAGAGCACATAGTCGACCCATTTTTGTTGAGGGGAGCCCCAATGTTTGATGAAGTGACCTTGGCGAAGTCCCAGTTGATGATGAATGGCGAAGCCCCAGTTGATGATGCAAAGCAAATTTGAAGGGAATGGCGAAGCCCCAGTTGATGATGCAGAGCAAATTTGAAGGGAATGGCGAAGCCCCAGTTGATGATGCAGAGCAAACCCGAGAGGACAAACTTAACAAAAGCCCCGGCTTGGAGAGATTCAATGCATCCCTATTTGCGAGACGAGAGTCATCTTGCGGCCACGGGCGACCCCTCGTTTCGAACAATGGTCAATCGATCATTTGGACAAGACTCGGAAATGTATATGTGCGGGGCGCATTTTTCGAAGGTGGGAATGGATCCCGAGTTCGTGTATGACACTTTCGCTTTTGGGTTTGACTCTTTTGGGAGAGTATAAGCATCACAAGGTGTGGAAAAGTGTATGGAAGCCCCTGAGACAGAAAAGACGGTGTTTGGCCTCTATTTTCCTATGATGTAGAAAAAGAAGACTTGTCGAGACATTTGAAGAATTATTTTATTCAGAATTATATCTTGATTGCTCGTGAATGGACCTCAGCGATTGGTTTATCAAATTCCAATTATATAGGTAAACAAATGAATGTTTTGATTTGAAGGTGAAATACTCGGCTTGTCTTTAGAAGGAGAAGGATGTTCCGTTGTTGCTTGCCGCTCTAGTACATTCGGTGGTAATTGTGGTGCGGGCTGCCGTTGCATTGATCTCCTTCATGGGAAAGAATGAAAAATAAAAAAAGATTGGGGTGGAAGAAAAGGTGGGAATTGACTGATTATAACCCAAAGATTTTTTCATTCCTTCAAGTGAAGATTCTTTGTTCCTTTGTTCTCGCAAGCCGAGGGAGTAGTCCCCGGCGCGTGTCTCCTTGCTTTTACCGGGAGTGTCGCGAGAGGCACGGATGCGAAGCCCCAGTGAGACTTTTGCAGACAGTGTTTGAGGAGTCGAATGAACGAATTTCAAGAATAGGACGAGTTCCCAAACTTGGAGAGAGTATGTAATATGCTCACGTAGGATAACAAGTGACTCAAAAATCTGAATATGCATTTCTTTTAAATAATCTTTTGAGAATGCCATCCGGTAGTGGTTGTAGCTGGGCTTTGGATTGCGATCGATCATTAGGTGATGATTAACATGACCTCTTAAAGTGAGAGGTCGGCTGGGCCTTTTGCTGAGAGGTTGGTTTGAGGGATGTGTTTGGGATTTCTAAGGTGAAGGGATTTTCTTGTTGTTGCCTCTTCAGGACCTCTAAGAGTGAGGTTAACTTTGATTTTGGCAAGGTCAAGGGTGGTGATGGAATCCTCTAAAAGTGAGAGGATGGACTTGGAATTGGTTTACGGGATTTGTCCAAGAGGGAATTTTTGTTGCTTCTTCTCGCGAGATTGTTGTGACTCCAGCAGGTAACTTGTTAACGATAAGACCTTCACTCGATGTCTCGTTTTCACAACCTTTGAGATGGGAGGTTCACTTCGGGGTGATGAAGTTGTTTTTTTTTTTTTTTTTTTTTTTTTTTTTTTTTTTTTTAACACCCTCTTATCGAGAAAAGCCTTCGGATTTGTTTGCTCGCGATAGCTCCTAGTGTATGCCTTGGGATGGTTTTACCTTTTCCCTCTTGGGCTTGGAGGTGGTCCCTTCGAGGGAGCCCCTTGTATGAGTTTCTTTCGCATTCCGCCTTTATTGAGCTTTGAGGTGATTACTTCCTTTGTGAGTCGAGGGAGCCCCTAGTATGGGCTTCTTCCTTAGGGTCTCAAAACTTGTCAATCTTGAAATGAAAGGGTATTATTTAGTGAGGATAAGGTTATGGTTTCCTATGGTGAGAGGTTTAAACTTCAATTGCTACTGGATAGCATTCTCAAAAGAGTATTTAAAATAAATGCAAACTCAATTAACCGACTTATTAAGTAAGGCAGAATATATTCGG
This sequence comes from Adenophora triphylla var. japonica, assembly GCA_022495995.1. Taxonomy (NCBI): domain Eukaryota; kingdom Viridiplantae; phylum Streptophyta; class Magnoliopsida; order Asterales; family Campanulaceae; genus Adenophora; species Adenophora triphylla. The sequence continues at coordinate 78,548 of JAFEMH010007462.1, read as the reverse complement.
ACCATAAGAAAGATATGTGAGCATATTCAATGAAAGCTTATCGATCGAATGGAAAATCAGAGGAGACGCGAGATTGGGGGGTTGGTGAGCCCCAAGTTGATATTCATGCAGCACTTGTGAAGGATAGGAACAACTCCTTGCATCTTCTTTAAATTGCAGTGGCGTGAGCAGCTATTTTCTGATGATGAGCAACAACGGTCTTTGTGCTTGTCTTGACCATATGGAAAGGAGGTCAAGTGGGGGAGAGTGTATTTGGGGAAGTGTAGGCTCGAGGGAGCATAGGGGGAGTGTACAAGGAGAGGTGCAAGATAGTGTATGGAAAGTATATGGTGGAGTATGGAAAGAGTGTATGAGAGAGGGATGTATAGAGATGGTGTATATAAGGAAGGGACGGTGAGTTGTTTACTCCAATCAAAGCATTCATTCATTGTTTACTTTATTAGCCGGTGAATTTATCAGTGAGATTAGCAATCAAATGATAATTATAAATAAGACAATCTTCTTGAAAGTAATGCGAGATTATGTCTCAAGTCTAGAGAGAAAGGAAAGAAAGACTCTTTTATTGAAGTAACTATTCCAAAGTGGACATTACATACCAATGCCCGAAGTGGACGTAAGAAAGACACACTAGAACCTACAAGACTGAATGAATCTAAATCCTTCCTTGAAGTACGAGGGCTTCTTCATCAATGAGGCCCTGGATTTTTCCTTGGTTGATCAATCCTTGAATCAAGCATTTCAGTTCTCGACAGTTGTCAGTGGTATGCCCAACGTACTTGTGGTATCTGCAAAACTTGGACGTGTCCAAGTTAGTTCTCTTATTAACAGGCTTGTAATTCTCGAGCGGCTTGATCAAATTCTTCCTCACCAAAACTTCGAAGAACTCACCCACAGGCATTGCCAAGTCATCAAAATGCTCCTTGTTGATTTTCTTCTCTTGGATTGAATTTGGGGGTGACTCGGGTATTGGTATCCTTCTTTGGTTGGTGGCCATAGCAGGCATCCTGAATGAGAAATTTTGATGTGTTGAACCATAAGTGGGACCGCAAGCATGTGGATGGTAGGGACTCTGGAATTGAACAGGAGGAGGAACTCTTCTCAAATATTCTTGAATGTAAGACAAATGGCGCTGCTCAATTTCATGCATGTCTTTGAGGTGGTTAATCACTCCCAACCTCATGTCTGAGACTTCTTTAAGGGCTTCAATGCTTTTCTCCATAGACATGATGTGGAATTCTGTAAGAATATATGGCGGAGTCAAGCCAATGAGTTGAATTAGATTCATAATTAATCTTAAGGCATCCTTGAGAAAATATTTGACCTCCACAATTTTGAGTTTGACCGGGCTGAAGTTGCCTACGTAACCCTTACCATTTAAGATACGAGTCTCAGGTCACCGTAGTTCGAGGGGGGCCCCGATTGATGATACAACCAGGGTTAAGTTTAGAGAAAGAGAGAGGATGAATGTAAAAGAGTTCGTTTGGTGAAAAAAGGAGAGGAAGATGACTCGATCCTTGGTCAAATATAAGTGAGGGTGATCTAGACGAGCTAATCGGACTTGGTAAGTTGGCTTAGGTAGGCCCTAGATGGTGGTTTGATCTATATGGGTCGAGAGAGGTTTGATCTAGGTGAGTTAATTTGGTCTTGGGTGAGGATTGGCCTTGGTTGGTCTTTGGCTGAAGGGTGCTAGAGATAAAGGATCTAAACTATGGATGGTTTTAAGGCTAAGGGAGCAAACTGCGGATGGTTCAAGAGATAAGAGGTAGAACTTTGAAGGGTCCTAACTTGAAGGATGTAGACCGTGGGTGGTCAAAGGTAGAGGAATGGACCATGGATGGTCCAAGAGACGAGGGGTGGACCTCGAAGAGTCTCAGGTGGAAAGGTGGACCTTTAATGGTCCTAGATAGAGAGAGTGGACCTCGAAGGGTCCTAAATTGAGGAGTGGACCTTGAAGGGTCCAAGAGAAGAAGAGCGGACCTTGAACGGTCCAAGATATGAGGAGTGTGGACCTTGAAGGGTCCAAGAGAAGAGGAGTGGACCTTAAAGGGTCCAAGAGAAGAGGAGTGAACCTTAAAGGGTCCAAGAGAAGAGGAGTGAACCTTGAAGGGTCCAAGAGAAGAGGAGCGGACCTTGAAGGGTCCAAGAGAAGAAGAGCGGACCTTGAACGGTCCAAGATATGAGGAGCGGACCTTGAACGGCCCAAGATATGAGGAGTGGACCTTGAACGGTCCAAGATATGAGAAGTGGACCTTGAATGGTCAAAGATTGGGAGAGTGGACATAGTATAGGAAGAGCACCACGAAGGGTCAAAGAGTGGACCTTGAATGGTTCAAGATAGAGAGACTGATCTTGAGCGGTCCGCAGTAGAGGGTGTGGACCTTGAAGGGTCCAAGAAGTAAAGAGCGGACCTCGGAGGGTCCTAGAAATGGAGAGTGGACCTCGGAGGGTCCTAGAAATGAGGAGTGGACCTCGGAGGGTCCTAGAAATAAGGAGTGGACCTCGGAGGGTCCTAGAAATGAGGAGCGGACCTCAAAGGGTCCTAGAAATGAGGAGCGGACCTCGGAGGGTCCTAGAAATGAAGAGCGGACCTCAGAGGGTCCTAGAAATGAGGAGCGGACCTCGGAGGGTCCTAGAAATGAGGAGCGGACCTCGGAGGGTCCTAGAAATGAAGAGCGGACCTCGGAGGGTCCTAGAAATGAAGAGCGGACCTCGGAGGGTCCTAGAAATGAGGGATAGTTAAGCACTTTATTTACAAAAAAGCCCTCTATTTTATAGAACCTACTCTTGGTTGGAAGGGATACCCCTTTTTCGCAACTAACTAAAGGTCCTAAAGTGGTGGATCCTAACGACTAATCGTCTCATATAGACATTTAAGATGATATTTATGGGAAGTACTACAGACCTATGATAAGACAAGATCTTTTAACAAGCACTCGACCTTACATGGCACATCCTTTAAAAGGAAATCAAATTTTTTGTGCTCTTTTCTCTCTATAGATCTTGACTTATCACTGATTCGTAGTGACTCAACATAAAGACCTTATTAATTGTCTACATGAAAAAGCTAGTCAAACCAACCGGTCACAAGGAGTGTATTCTTAGCAAAGTGGGTGACACAAGGGTTAGATTTCAGGCTCCCACCGTGCAGCCGAAGCGCACTGATGAGTGGATGGCCAAGTGAGACTCGGAAGGGAGGCAACATGATCACCACACTTCCCGCACTTTGGCTTCTCCGAAGGGTTAAGGGGTAGCTGTGCAGTGTGACACGGACTCTAGTGGTAGTGTGAGGTAAAAAGTCTAATTCTTTTTAAGGAAAAAAGAGAAAGATTTTTTTTATGAGATGCATGCATGCAATGCAACAGTTAAGAATAGGAGAAAAAGAAAAAGGAAGTAAAATACAACACCATACAAGAAAACGAAAGTCTGACCCACTTAGTTTGAAAAAATTTCAAAACAATCCCCAGCAGAGTCGCCACTGTGAATACCCCGTCCCGATGCAACGCGCATTCGGAGGTTTGAAATAAATAATCATATATTGTCGGATCGAAATAGGATATTCATTTAGTGACACTCGATTTAAACCATATTAAAATATTAGTTTAATTTTGAGAGTCGCCACGCCACTTTGATATAGCCCAAAGCTTTGAAAAAAGGCTAAACAGTTAATTGGGTTCGGGGGTCAAGTTACAACAGAAGAAGAAACGTTATCACTCCTATTGCCCGACGGATCGGTCTTTCTAGCATATGGGGTGTTGGTTGTGTGCGGTGTTTACAGGAATAGATAGAAGAAACGGGATCATGCATAAGGAGGAGGGGAGAGAAAGAATTTATTGATCACACCCTAGAACCTTTGAGTTAGGCCCTCGGAAGGTGCACTAATCAACGTTCATCCTTGGGGGATTGTTGATCATGGGACAATTATAACTAAGGTGGAAGGAAAGAAATAGTTCCTAGATCCATTGGGTTCCTTGGGCGAAACCTTAGATCATCCTCGGCTATTGCATATTTAAATATATTAAAACAGCCCTAAATCTAGCATATATGACATAAGCAAGAAATAAAGTAATTAAAATATACTAAGCATGCAAACAATAAATCTAGCATAATAATAAAGACAATAATAATAAAGACAGAAAAAATAAACAGAAGACTTACCTAATGATGGCAAGGCTTTTGGATCGAATCTATGAAGATTCGAAGAACGTTCTTGATAAAATATTTAGACTTAGAAAACTCGAGTTTAGTCTCAAGTTTTCTATGGAGGAAATCTCAAGTTTTGTCTTGAGTTTTCCGTAGAATGATTCTGTGTTTAAAGTGTGAGGCGGAGTGGGGTTTATATAGTGAAAGGAATTGGGGAGGAACGGTTACGAAAGTGATGTGGGAAAACTGAAAGGGTCGATCGGCCTTAAAAATAAGGTTCGATCGGCACAAAAATAAAGGGTCGATCGGCCTTAAAATAAGGTCCGATCGGTACTTAAATTAAGGTTCGATCGGCACTTAAATTAAGTTACGGCGGGCGATAAATGGTCGATCGGCCAAATCCCTTCTAGCCTTGGCCCAAATTACGCCTTGGCCCAAATGGCCCAAATGGCCTAGAAGCTCCTGGCCGGCCATTGCACAAGAAGTGGCCCCAAATTGTGCCTTGAAGCTCTCGGCCAGCACCAAGAAGTGGCCTAGTTTTTGTATTTAATAAATATTCGTTTCGTCTCCGCTATTTCCAAGTCCACTTTGGCCACTGAAATGACTTCTTTTGCACTTCGCTCTTTGGAATTTTATTTTTCATTTAATCCCAGGAATTTTTATATATCAAATTCGTCCAAAATTTCCATATTTCCCGTTTAGTCCCTGAATTTTCCATAAATTCCGATTTGGTCCAAAAGCTTCCAAATGCCATTTTAGTCCCAGATTTTCCCGAATTGCACTTCAGTCCCTTTTTTCGGACCGGGTACTAACACTATCTCATACCTTTGACCTCGTAACTTTGCACTTGGTATAATTTTTGACGTTGATTATTCTTGTAGCTTGCTACCGTCACGGCTTACGAGAATGTCCTTACTAAAAATGCAGACATGCAGCTGTATGAGCTCAAGGCTGCCCAAAAGAAGGGACAGACCGAGAAGGCTGCCCTAGCCGAGGAGTGAAGGTCCAGGATACTGAGCTGGCGAAGGCCAAAGCCAAGGTTGAGGCGGAGGTGCAGAGAGCCGAGGATGCCAATTCAAGAGCCGAGGAATCCCTCCGGCTATAAAATAATGAGTTGGCCGAGCTAGAAAAGCTCAAGGCCGAGGCCCCGGTGAGGGCCGAGGTGGCTGAGGATAGGTGTCGAGATCTGGAGGCTGCTATCCCTTCCAAGGAAGAGGAAGTTGTTGCTTGATTCAAGGCTAGCTAAGCCTTTAAGGATGCAGTGAATGAGAAGACGACCACGATGTTCGAGGATGGCTACCTGCATCTGGCTCGTCGGCTTATGGCTGACCCTTCCCATGGCCTTGATCTGAATGCCGTTGCCCGGCTTATCTGCAAACATCAATACGATGAGGAAGCTCGGGCTCTTCACTATCTTGTTCCTTTCTCTGAGTACAATTTGGGTATTATGGCCAGGGAGGATGCTCGTGCCGGCAAAGAGGCTTGGGTCCCCCCGTCCATCGATCCTAGCAATCTCAAAGCTTTAATTGAGATGATTGAGGATGAGGAGATGGAGGCTGAAGCCGAGGTTGGTACTGCCGAGGAGGTACATTGTGGGGAGGCTCAAACTGATGCCCAACCTGAGCAGACCACCCTTCCTACCCCTGATGCTGAAACCCATCGCTTTTTGGAAGATCCCTTCGTAGATAAGACTACTTAGGAATTTTTTCCTATTTTTATGTAATAGGGTTAGGACCCATGTAAATCCTTCCATGAATATTAATGAAATGTCTTTCCCTTTCCATTCATGTGTTGATTTTGTTAACTATTTGAAAGCTTGTGTGTGGGCTTTGCACACGTACAAGTCTGTTATTAGGGGGAGCCAAGGGAGGTTCCTCGTTCCTTCACCCTCTGTAATAAGATGAGGAGGCTGGCTCACTCAAGGATCATGGCAATTTAGCCTACAAGTCATCAGGCCGAGGTGGTGTGCCTTGGTCTTAACTGTGTACCTCAAGTCATTAGGACGAGGAAGGATCCTCGGTCTTGACTGTTTTCTTCTTGTTCGTCTCCTTATGCCGAGGAAGATGACTCGTACACAGGTTTTAGACGCGTGATGCCTGTAGTCGTTGTGACAAGGTGTTTCCTTGTCATGACGTAGGGCAAGTCAATAGGCCGAGGAGAAGTCCTCGGTCTTGACTGTTAGAGCCTGTAGGCATTGAGTCGAGGTGGGCCCTCGTCAAGACGTAAGGTGAACCAGTAGGCTGAGGAAGGGTCCGCAGTCTTGGCAGTTAGGGCCTGTTAGTCATTGAGTCGAGGTGGGACCTCATCAAGACGTAAGGCGAGCCAGTAGGCCGAGGAAGGGTCCTCGATCTTGGCTGTTAGAGTTTTAAATGTTGGTCAGGTAGTCGTTTTGACTTTGATATGTTGTGGGCCGAGGACAGGGTCCTCGTTGTTCCGTGTGTAGAAGAGTCATGGATAGGATCCTCGTTTTCCCATGTGTTAGTAGTGGCAGTTGCTTTGCACGTTTGAAGAAGTAAATTTCATAAACTGAATTTGATTACATCGAACTGCAATCCTACCATACTCAAAAGGTAAAAGACTAACAATTGAAAACTAATCTATTACAAAAAATAAACTTCCACTAATGATAGTACTTTCGAAGGTTATCAGAATGCCATGGATGTTTGAGCTCTTTCCCCTCCTTAGTCTTCAATCTCTAGGTCCCTTCTCAAATGACTTGAGTTATAATATAGGGACCTTCCCAATTCGGGGAGAGCTTGTTTTGTTCTGCCTTCCGACCAGTTGCTTCAATTTTTCTAAGTACCCAATCGCCTACTTGGAATACTCTTCTGATGACCCTCTTGTCATGGTATGCCTTGGTCCTTTGCTTGTAATTCACCATCCTCATTTGTGCTGCTAGTCATTTCTCATCTATAAGGTGTAGGTCTAGGAGACTATTAACCTTGTAGACTTGCTCATCATAATGGGAGTTTTTTACAGTAGGGATGGCCATCTCAGCTGGTGTCATAGCCTCAGAACCGAAGGTTAGTCCAAATAGGGTTTCCCCGGTTGGCCCTCAGGTGGTTGTGCGAATAGCCCATAATTCTAGGGGAAGTTCGTCCAACCATCTGCCCTCGCGTCCTTCAAGGTTCTTAGTTAGGGATGTTAGGACCAATTTATTAGCAGCCTCCGCTTGACCATTGCCTTGGGGTCTGCTTACAGATGACTTGGCGTGACGAACTTTAACTCTTCCCAACTCCGTTGTAAATGCCGTAGATAATTGGAGTCCGTGATCTGATACAATTGTGTGAGGGAGTCCAAATCGACACCAGATGTGGTCGTGGACAAAGATGATTGCGTTCTCTTCTGTTATCTTGGCCAATGCTTTCGCTTCTATCCACTTGGACAAGTAATCAACAGCTACTATCACATACTTGCAATTGCCTCGGGCGGGAGGGAAGGGTCCGATGATGTCGATCCCCCACATATCAAATGGCCATGTAGGTATTACAAGTGTCTGCTCAACTGCCGGTAGTCTAGGAATGCCGAAAAATCTCTGGCACTTATCACATTTCTTAACATAGGCATGCGCGTCCTCCCTCAGGTTTGACCAATAATAACCTAGCGAGATGATCTTTTCAGCTAAGGTTCTGGCCCCCGGGTGTCCGCCGCAAACGCCTTCGTGTACTTCAGCCAAGAGGTTCTCAATTTCCTTAGGGTAGACACACCTCAGCAGGGGCTTAGTGAAAGATCTTCGGTAGAGGACTCCGTTCATCACAATGAACCTTGGTGACCTCTTCTTGATAAGTTTGGCTTGTGCTTCATCTTCTGGGAGTTGGCTCTTCTCGATGTAGTCTATGTAGTCATCGATCCAGCATCTCTCCTCTCCCTTTAAGAGCATGACTTGTAGTCTTTCATACGCGGGTTCTTCAGCCAAAACTACATATGTATTGGAGTTAGACTCAGACACATCCATAGTTGCTAGTTGCTAGTTTGGATAGAACGTCCGCGATTTGGTTATCCTCCCTGCCTATTTGCTTGATCTCGAAAAATCCCATCTTCTTCATCATATCTAGGACAAGGTCTCTATACTTGGTAAGGATGGGATTTTGGGTGTTATACTCTCCCTTCACTTGTTTGACAACAATTTGGGAGTCACAGAATGCCGCCACCTTAGTTACTCCGTAGAAGGAAGCCAACTCGATACCAAATATTAGAGCTTCGTATTCAGCCTGGTTGTTGGAGGCAGGGAACTTGAATCGGATGATGTCTTGCATAGTGTACTCTCCTTTCGGACTTGCTAGTACAACTCCAGCTCCGCTTCTCTCCTTTGTAGCCGATCCATCCGTGTATAAGACCCAACAGTTGGACGGGAGTTCGATGGGAGACTCTTCTTCTTCCGAAGTGTTTTGCTTATGGGAAGTGGGGACGTGTTCACCCATGAAGGCAGTCTCAACCATGAAGTCAACCAAGGGCTGTGCCAGGAGGGTCTTCCTTGGTTGGTAAGTGATATCAAACTCAGTAAGAACGATAGACCAATTCAGGAGACGTCCAGAGCCATCTAACTTGTGTAGAATCTTCTTCAATGGTTTATTGGTGTACACAATGATGGGATGTGCAGAAAAGTAGGCATGTAGTTTTCTTGAGCCAATAACTAGTGCGTACGCTACCTTTTCTACATTGAAATATCTGCTCTCCACATCTGATAATGCCTTAGAGACATAGTAGACTGGCTTCTGTGTTCCCACATCATTTCGAACAAGAACAGCCGCGACTGCATGATCTGTGGCAGCTAGGAAGACATATAGCATCTCACTGGTAATTGGCCTGCTAAGCAAGGGAGGGGAACCCAAGTACTCCTTCAACCGGAGGAATGCTTCGGAACATTCGGGAGTCCAGGAGAAGCTCTTGGTACCCTTCAATACCTTGAAGAATGGCAATGATTTTTCGGCGGATTTGGCGATGAATCTTCCGAGTGCCGCTATTCTTCCATTTAATCTTTGAACCTCCTTGATGTTGGTAGGTTCCTTCATGTCAATTAAGGCCTTGATCTTTTCGGGGTTCGCCTCTATTCCCCTTTGAGATACCATGAAGCCTAAAAACTTTCCAGCTGTGACCCCAAACACACACTTACTTGGGTTTAGCTTCATGTTGTTTGCTCGAAGATTATTTATTGTTTCTTCCAAGTCAGGGGCGTGACTGCCCTCCTTGGTCTTTATGACCATATCATCAATGTAGGCCTCCATGTTTCGGCCTATTTGTGCACCAAATACCTTATTCACCATACGTTGATACGTGGCACCTGCATTTTTAAGTCCAAAGGGCATCATGACATAGCAATAATTTCCCCCAGGTGTTTGGAAGGCCGTCTTCTCGATGTCCTCTTCCGCCATTTTGATCTGATGATAGCCTGAATAGGCATCTAGGAAACTAAGTGTTTGGTGCCCAGCAATGGATTCAACTAACTTATCAATTCTGGGGAGAGGATAACTGTCTTTAGGGCAGGCCTTGTTAAGATCAGTGAAATCTATGCACATTCGCCACTTCCCATTTTGCTTCTTCACCATTACTACATTGGCCAACCAAACGGGGTACTTTACTTCTCGAATAATTTTGGCGCTAAGTAACTTTTGCACCTCTTCCTTGATAGCTTCCTCCTTGTCCCTTGCAAAATTTCTCCTTGTCTGTGAGATGGTTTTTGCCAATGGATCAACTTCCAAGCGGTGGAGGGCTACTTCTTCATTGATCCCCCTCATATCTTCGACTCTCCAAGTAAAGACGTCGAGACTATTTTTCAAGAGGGAGATGATTTCTTCCTTTTCTTCTGGGAATAGCTAGCCCTCGAGTTTAATTTTTTGCTCAGGATAGTCAGGATTGATGACTACCTCTTCCAGTTCGTCCATTGGCTCCATTTCAGGACCGTCTCGAAATTTCAGAGACTCAATGATGATTTCTCTAATTCTCCTACCCTCATTGTCATTCACGTTGAGGCCCTCTTCTTCCATTAGTTCATCAACGTCGGGCAGATCGGCTATCCTCAAGTCATTGTTGGCCCCCGAGTTCTGGCCGTTGACGAGAACAAGATCTGCCTCAGAGACGGACGGAACTATGCCCTGGTCAACTGCAATTTCTAGGACCATAGGCTCTTCATCTAGGACCTCACGGATATAGCTCATCCTAGAGCTTATATGGGTAGTTTTCAAAGACATAGAGATTTTGATATTGTCTTCGAGAGTGTCTATCTCCACGCTTTTGGATGCTTTCCTACTTTTGACGACATGCTCCAAGAAGTCCTTGGCGGTCGCCCTTACACATCCAATTCCAGCACGAGTTGGGAATTTAACTCGTTGGTGAGGAAGGGAGGCGACCAACCCAAGTTTCGCTTGATTTGGAATGCCTAGGATAGCATGATAATCACTTGTTAGATCCATGACTACGAAAGTGACAGTAGCCTTGGATCGGAAGGGATGTTCGCCGATTCTAGTTCCAGTTCCAGTTCAACCGTTCCCTTGGCACCAACTTTATGGTTGGTGAAACCTTCCAGCCTTCCATGATAAGGCTCCAGCATGGTGTCTTTTAAGCCCATCTGTTAGAAGGCAGAGTAGTACAGAATATCACGGGAGGCCCCCGTGTCAACAAGAAGTCTCTTAGATTCAACATTATCGATCCGACCCTTTATCACCAAGGGTTGTTCACGGGCAGCACGGCTCCCTACCAATTCGTTGGGAGAAAAACTAATGACCTCTTCCACCTTATGAACCCAAGCAGAAATGTGGTACACCTTGCTTAGTTCATGGATCTGGTCCCTTAGCTTTCTTGTGGAGACTGTCTCCTCTCGGATCACATGCAGTTTGGCCCTAGGAGGCCTCTGTTCCCCATCCTCGCTCTTGTCATCATCTTCACTTTCCTCTTCCTTCCGCTTTCGCTTGCCATCTTTCTTCATGATATAGCGGTTGAGTTTTCCCTCGTCGACCCACCTTTGGATCATGCGCTTGAGGGCGATGCATCTTTCAGTGTTGTGACCATGGTCTTTGTGGAAATCACAGAATTTGGAAGTGTCCGAGGGAACTTTGGTTTATCACTCAGCGGACGAGGTGGTGGAAGGTTCACTAGCTGCATGATCTCCGTGATGGGTTTGGTAAGAGGGGTAAATATTTCAGGTTTTTAGTGCTCCTTGTTCTATTCTTCCCCTTGGATCCATTACCATTCCCGTTGCCATTGGAAGCGTGGCGAGTGCCAACCGCTTCTGGTTTTGTCTTATCGGATCCCCTTTTCTTGCTCTTATCCTCCACCTTGGCAATGGCATAAGCCACGTTGTATAAATCCGCCTTGGACTTAGGCTCTCTGGCGGAGAGTTCATATATGAGGGGTCCGGATCTCAATCCGGAGTTGAAACAAACAATTACCTCCCTGTCTGTGAGGCTTTCTTCCACTTGTTCCGCCATGGTTTGAAACCGATTGTAATAACTGAGGGTGGTCTCATTCTTCCCTTGCTCGATATTGGCAAGGTCGGTTAACCTCTTCTTCCTCCTTCCAGCAGTGGCAAAGTGGTCCAAGAACATTCTCCTCATGCCTCTCCAGCTATCGATGCAATCTTTTTTCAGCTCACGAAACCAAGTCATGGTTGATTCAAAACTTTGCACGTGGTCCTTCGTGTCAGTGGTCCCGTTATATTTTTCAAAGTTCGGGACCTTAAAGTGAGGATTAGGTGGTGCATCAATTATCCTCTGGGAGAAGGGACGAGTGGACCAGTCATCGTCGTCTCCATCAGCCTTCTTTCCCATCTCTATGTCATCGAGCCTTTGTTTCAAGAGTTGACATTGTTTAGCTTCCACTCCCCTTTCAGTGCTAGAGTGAGTACTGCGTTGGGAGCTACGGTGGGACTTATCTCTAGGGTGACCATTCACCCTACTGTGCTCCTCGTCATTTCGACGGTTTTCTCCTCGTCTAGACGGTGCTTTGTCTTGCCTCGGTTCTGCCTCGTAGCCACCAAGTACCATTCTGTATGGTTGGGGAATCCTCGACCTTGCAAACGGACGAGGATGGGGAGAGTCTCGCCGAGGTCTAGGAGAATCTCACCGAGGTCGAGCAGAGTCAGGACGACGAGGTGCCATGACGATACGAGGAGGGGATAAACGTTTGGACAGACTGAGCCTCGTTCTTAGGTCTCTTAAGTCTACCTCTTGTTCCCTAGAATTCAATTGGCTTCTCAGGTCTATCACCTTGTCATTTTTCTGATTTCGAGGCCGAGGACGAGGAGCATCTCGGAGGGCCTGCTTAGGTGGTACAGCAGGATCACGGGGAGGATCTCGTCGCTCACCCGCCTCCCTTCCACGAGAGTTGCCACCTGTCTTCGAAGGCCTGATGAACTCGGCCATGGAGTTTTCTGGGTCCAATTGCAGTAGAGCAGCTTGGGTCTCATAAATTCTCTGCAATGTCTCCATCACTACAAGAAAAACAGGTTTTAGCGACGGAAAAATCCGTCGCTAAAAGTCATATTTCCGTCGCTAAAACGATTTAGCGACGGATTACCGACGGATTTTTTCCCTCGCTAAAACCCTCGTCGCTAATTTTTAACGACGAAAATTCCTGTTCGTCGCTATAATACCGACGGAAAGATCCCTCGCTAAATCATTCAAATCTGTCGCTAATTATATTGATGAAACGACGAATTTATAGTATTTTGCGAGGGAATAATCCGTCGTTAATGTTAAAAATCCGTCGCAATAATGGAAAAGTTATTAATGGTTGACGACGAATTAACAATGTATAGCGACGGAATCATCCGTCGTTAGTTGTTGAAATCCGTCGTTATATGTGGTTTTTTTACCGTGGGATTATTTCCGTCGGTAATAGGTTTTTTTAGCATCTTTAAAATGGCAGTAGCGACGGATGAATCCGTCGCTAGAATCCGTCGTTAAAAGTAGCAGTAGCTTTAGGACCTATTTCATTTATTTTTTTCTACCACCTGTTTCATTTCTAATACTCCCACCTAATTCATTAACCCAATACATATACCAAAAACCAATACATATACCAAAAACCAATACATATACCAAAAATATAATCTAACTCACAATATTCAGAATTTAAGAACTAGTTCACCAAAATAAAAGTACCATCAACAAGTAGCAAAATATTAAAATTTAAAATAGAAGTTTCTAAAGTATCAACGACTAAGACCTATGACCCATAGAATCCATGATAATTTGTAGTTTCTTATCTAGTTCCGCCCGATGTTGCTCCAGCTCCTCTATCTTCTCCTCCAATCCTTTCCTCTCTTGAGCATGTTTTTTCTCCATTTCTTCCCGACATTTTTTTTCTTCATTGAGCTTCTCTATCATCTCACTCTTAAAATCCGTTAAATTATCTTCAACCATTTGGGTGTTAGATCCCTTGCTAGTACCATCATCACTAGCTAATGACGAGCCAACTGAACCAAGACCATACACCCGCTGTTTCTTTACGCCGGCAACTCTCAAGTATATCTTATTTTCCTCCTCCACGCTTAACTCTCTTTCGGAGGATGCCACCTCTATCTCGCGTTGATAGTCCTCCTACAAAAAGCAATTTATATATATATATATCATTACTAACATACATGAACAAAAAAAATCCAATTTATAAATAATAAAAATACTTACACAAATTTTCCTAGCATGATTGTCCACATAAGTACCATCTTTGCGTACATGTGTCCTTAGTTGAAGTTTAAACAAACTAGGTGGGATGCCTTGATTTTCTTTTTCGCAAGAAGACCGATAAAATAAAAGGCATTCATAAACAACTGGGAATGACCAATATATGAAATGTACTTTTCAATTTTTATCAATTAATGTAAAAAAAAAAAACTGCATAAGTAAAAAAGGCTTTCTTGGACTGACCAAACATGAATTGGACACAAATAAAATCAAATACGTACGTACCATACTTTTCAAGTGGGCTACGGCAGATTTGGAACCTCCCGTATGCTTAGAACAACCGTCTTCCTTCTCGGTTAGTCGATTTTTTGAATTTATCTCCGACTTTCTTTTGACTTCATCTTTATTAAAATGTTGTACCCATTGAGCCCAATCCGCCTCGCCTATGCAATCCGGTTTCTTCTTTTGTGGACCATTCCAATTTTTCTTAAAATTGCTCACCATGTCACTGTAACGAATTCTTCCTAGTTTCATGAAAGCATTCTTGATAGTTGTCTCCTCTTCTTGAGGCCATCTATAAATTTTCTGCAATATTGATATGACAACAAATTCATCACCAAAAACAATCAGAGTTAACAAATGTTGTTTACAAGTACCATTTAAGACTTAATCTCATCTATTACGCATTGCAATTCTAAAGAATGTACCTTGAAGTCATCAAAATATCCATCTTTGTGAGAACTGGGGATAAGCTTCCAGTTAAATGCATCCTTGCACATGTTTGATTTAAATATCTTTGTGATTTGGCCTGATACTTGCTGAGGCATCAACCTGAAACAATGTTTGAATTGATTTAGCAAACACATTTGCAAGAAACATACAACTTGAGAAATATATTGATTCCCTTAGAAGGAAAGGACAATTTATTTTAGGACATAGGGAGTTAATGTCAGCTTGCATCATGAAACTGTTATTACCATGAACTTTGTACAAAACTGCCATTGAATTACCACATAAACCAACAAATAACCAATCTAAATCTTCGCTAAAACAGACCCATTTGGGGACTATCCGAGATAACCAACCACCAACTGACCCAAAACAGCCAAAAACCATTACCCCGCCGCCAATTTGTATTAGCTAAATTACTCACAACCGAACACACCAGGAAGATTGAAGTTCCATGTAAACTCATATTGCACACCTGATGTTGCCCACAAAAAAAAAACCACAAACAGAAATAATTGTGATATTTCATCACCTTCTAATCTATGACATTTCTGTTTTAAAACTAATCTATGACATTTCTGTTTTAAAACTAATCTGAATCTAAACATCAATCACCTGCAGATGAATGTCAAACAACCACTTCCTATTAGTATATACAGTATATAACAAACATGAATCTAATCTTTCTGATAGACACGGTTGGCTTGTAGAAGAGGTTATGACTCTACATGGTGTCCTACTCGGCGACTATTTCACTGTATGTATACCACTTCCTATTTGTTATATACTGTATATACTATATATTGCACATGCTATATTCAATCCTCCAAAAATTAGTAGCATTTGTCATGTCTTACTTTTAAATACGACGCTTTACTTGCTTATACTTTTTTGAGATTACAATAAAATTATTGGCTCCTTTAGAAGTGAGACTATTTTTATTGTTGGGACCCATAAAGGAGATGGAGGCTTCTTTTCCTGGGACTGGGTAGTTTACTTTTCTAACCTTGAGATATTTGATGTTTTTGTTGACAGCTACACCTGAAGTACCAAATAGAGGATCAACTGACAATATCTGTAGGATGTAAAGTCCAAGTGGTTTTTGGAATTGCATGGTTAAAAAGCACTAAACATCAGAAAAGGATCACAAAGAACATCCGAACAGCATTGCAAGAGCGCCTAATGGTCATGTTTAGTATCATCGAGAAGCAATATGCCTCAGGATAGTAATGAATTGAATACATATGACTGCACTAACTCATTGTACCTGGCC
The DNA here is from genome assembly GCA_022495995.1 of Adenophora triphylla var. japonica. Classification (NCBI taxonomy): domain Eukaryota; kingdom Viridiplantae; phylum Streptophyta; class Magnoliopsida; order Asterales; family Campanulaceae; genus Adenophora; species Adenophora triphylla. Next base: position 62,786 of record JAFEMH010007462.1, on the reverse strand, counting down.
CTGGGAACGTGCAAGCACATTGAAACTCCATACACTGATATTTCCATGAAATTCTTTGATCCGAAGCAACCAACAATTGGGTACGGAGCTGGAAAAGTATGGCATGCTATTGTGGTTGGATGGAGCTGGGAGTGTGAAAGCCTACACCTTGTAGGCAATCAAGTGGTTTGTAAAGGGTTACAGATTAGGGTTTTGACAGTGTGATTAGATTAAGCTAATCAGATTTTGCCACTATGTACAGTTAGTTATAAGAGGATTCTAATGTAACTATTGTATTGTATTGTAATGCATTCGACAACATAATAGAAAACGATGTGTTCTTAATTGTGTGTTCGACAAACTCTTTCCTATTAGTATCTGCGGGTGATTGATGACAAATGCTACTAATTTTTCCGACAAATGCTACTAATTTTTGGAGGATTGAATATAGCATGTGCAATATATAGTATATACGTATATAACAAACATGAATCTAAACTTCTAATCGACAGGTTTAGGACTCTTTCTTACCAAACGAAACTAACAACATCAGTACATTGTATATTAGGACTCCATACCAAACAACCACTAAGTACATACTTATGCGTCCACAGAGAAAGAACTGCAGATGAACTCTGGCGGAATAAGATGACGGCTGGCGAGCTAGCGTGAGACAGAGAAAGAACGAAGCATTAGGGAGAGGGTGAGAAGGGAGAACGTGAGAGTGAGAGTGAGAGTGAGAAGGAGAGAGAAAGGGGAAATCTTACCTTGGGTGGAGCAAATGCGTCGACGCTTGGGTGGGTAGAGAAGAAGACCGGCGAGCTCATTCTAGAGAGAGAGAACGAAGAGATTAGGGAGGGGTATGTGAGTACGTGTGTCCGCCCGGCGTTTGGAGTGAGAAGTAGAGAAGGAGAGGTTTTTTTTTTTTTTTTTTGGGTTGTATTGTGAGGGAGTATTATTTAATTTGCACAATATTGATTAACTAATAAAAGCTCGTGTTCGAGGATATGTATTTTTTTTTAATTAAAAAAAAAGAATTTTTTTAAGGGCAAAATTGAAAAGGAACAACTTAATGAGGGCAAAATGAGAAATTTGACATTTGGTACTGTTCATAGTATTGTTCACCCACTGGTGTGATTTATACTATAAATTATATTATTTCTAAGATTAATAAATAATTTTTTTTCAATAAAAATATGTGATTTTTTTTAATGAACAATTATTTATATAATAAAAATGGAAGAATTCTAAGTATATTTTTTTAAACGAAAATATGACTATTTTAGACAAATTAATGTATTTAAAAAAATGGGACGTACAATAGCATATACAATATACGCATATCATATGTATCATATATACTCCCTCTGTCTCTCTACAAACTGCACACTTTCTATTTTGGGCGTCTCATTACAAACTACACACTTTCTAAAATGGCAAAAAAATTTTACTATTCCCTCCACTTATAGGGTATAGGATATACCCTATAGGGTATAGGGTATAGGGCATAGGGTATATGGTATAGGGTATACCCTATAGCGTATAGGATATACCCTATATGGTATAGGGTTAGGGTATAGGGTATACCCTATAGGGTATAGGGTATAGGGCATAGGATATATGGTATATGGTATACCCTATACCCTATACCATATAGGGTATACCCTATAGGGTATAGGGTATACCCTATAGAGTATAGGGTATAGGGCATAGGATACATGGTATATCCTATGCCCTATACCATATACCCTATATCCTATGCCCTATACCATATACCCTATAGGGTATACCATATACCCTAACCCTATAGGGTATACCCTATACCCTATAGAGTATACCCTATACCATATACCCTATGTCCTATATCCTAGCTATACCATATAGGGTATACCCTATACCCTATAGGGTATACCATATACCCTATGCCCTATACCCTATAGGGTATATCCTATACCATATACCCTATGCCCTATACCCTATACCCTATAGGGTATACCCTATACCCTATGCCTTATAGGGTATATCCTATACCCTATGCCCTATATCCTATACAATATACCATTCATATACCCTATACACTATATTCCAAATAAAATATGAATTCAAATAATTTTATACTTTATAAAATTAATATTTGATATTCACTCTTCAAAAGATATATTATATTCATTTTAAAAATATAAATTACAATTAAATAATAAAAAAGTTATGTTTCATTTTTTTTAAATGAAAGTTTATAAAATAAAAAAGAGAGACAGACAATAGCATATACTTTTTTTGATTTCTTTAAAAAAAAATTTGGATAAAAAAAATTACTTGAGAAGTTGTTAAGTAGTGATTTTTTTTTATTGTTAAGTAGTGATTTTTTTTAAAATGTTTCATAAAAAAAAGTTAAGATTTAATTTTTAAAAAATAAGTATATAAAAGAAAAAAAGAGTGACGGACAATAGCATGTATTTTTTTAAATTTTTTTTATGGCTTAGTAATATATTTGAGATGTTTGTTAGTAGTGATTTTTTTTTAAAAAAAGTTAAGAATTTTTATTTAAAAATATATATTTTTTATAATTTTATCATATTTGGCCTTACATCATTTACATTTGAGGTAAACTTAACAATTATGTATTAATAAACATACATTAAATTGTAAAAAAAAAAAAAAATCCGTCGGTAATCCGTCGTTAATCCGTCGCTAAAAGAAATTAAAATAATATATTTTTATTTTTTTAATTATATAGCGACGAAATGCATCCGTCGGTAAAAATTTTTTCCAATCCCTCGCTAATCCGTCGGTAATGAATAAGAAATAATATTTATTTATTTTTTACTTTATATAGCGACAGAATTTATCCGTCGTTATATTATTTTCAAAATTCCGTCGTTAATCCGTCGCTAAATGAAAATAAAATAATTTTTTTTTATTTTTTTAATTCTATAGCGACGAAATACATCCGTCGGTAAAAAAAAATTGCAATCCCTCGTTAATCCGTCGGTAAACCGTCGGTGAAAAGAGGCGCAATTTTTTGGCGCCAATTTTGCGACGAAATAGTAAGGGAATATTGTCCGTCGTTAAATCCGTCGTTAAATCTGTCGTTAAAGTTGTCGTTTTCAGCTTTTTATTTTTTATTTTTTATCCCTCACTAATCCCTCACTAATCCGTCGCTATTAGCGACGGATTAGTGTCCGTCGCTAAAATCCGTCGCTAAATGACAGTTTTCTTGTAGTGCATTTTTCTATGCAACAAGGTACGTCGGTCGACGGGCTGGGTGCTTTCAGCTCGCCCGACGTCGGCGTTCCTCGTCATTTTCTTCCCCGTTCGTTTCCCTTCGAGGACGAGTGATACGAGGAAGGTTTGCACCTACCCCCTCGGCAGCTGGCTGTCCCATGGAATGGAGATTCATGGCGAGAGGAGGTGGTCCTTCCGGCTGAGGTGGAGGAGGAAGCACCTCGGTGTTAGGTTGGACCTTGTTCGTTTGGGTCTGCTCCTCGTTGGTAACACTAGCGAATCGTCCGTCTTCCATTGCAACTTAACGATTGTGAACAACAAATTACCAAATGGAAAATTCCCCAACAAATCAAGATTTACGGCCAAAGTTCGGAACAGAATTCGACCGCTAACACGAAATTGCGATTTGCGATTTAACAATACCCAAAATTCCGGCCAAACACGATTGTTCCAGGCAAGAATTTTGCAGATTCCAATCGAAATTTGCAGAATCCGGCGAAATTAAGAACAAAGCAAAACGAAACAGCTATTTCCGTTCAAATCAAGAAGTTTTTCGGCAAGAAATCTGGCTTCAAGCGAGCTTTTTCCAGGCCAAACAAAAGGCGTTTGAGTCGATTCCCGGTAATGGAACCAAACTGATGATGCCAAAATGTCGAATCAGCCCAAATCCAAGCGATCGGTTTGTCCGGCGGTTGCTTAGCCTGAAAATAAAACAAAACACGTAAACTAAGCCGGGGCTTCACTGGCGAAGGCCCTCCAGCGTGAGAGTAAGTTCACGGTTTGTAGTGAGAGAAACTAAATTGACAGAGTTTCGAAATATCAAGAGTAACGTACAAGAATATGGAAATTATGGCTTGCATTTATAATGATGGATTGACAGAATCCGTGTTGAACTTGGACTGTAAAGAGATAAGGTATAATCCTAGGAGGATTATATCTATTAGAGAGTCCTTATTTGATTTGAATTGATGTAGATCGGTACAATCCTGATTGGATTATAACTATTTAATCCTTGTTTGACTAGGATTGTAAGAGCTGCTTGCCGAAAAGCCGAGGAGAGTAAAATCCTTATTTCGTCATGTGCAGGTAAGCCGAGGTGGATGATTTTGTCTCCTCGTCATATGAAGATCTGTCGACATGAAGATATGCCGAGGTGAATGATTTTGTCTCCTCGTCATATGGAGATACGACGAGGTGCTAACTTTTCTCTCTTCGTCATTCATGACCTCTCGGTCCATGATGAGCCGGGGAAGGAATGAGTAATATGGGGAGCCCGTTGACAACGTCAAGGCTGAGGAAGGCACCTCGTCCTCTATGAAGGCGATCTCGGCATACGAGGGAGGTCTCCTCGGCCCTTATAGTAGGGGCATTTATATGTGCTTGCTGGGCCTTGGTAAACTTTGATCGGCCTTGTTGATGCCGAGACGGATGTACGAGAAGCCCATGTCGTAATTTGAGATGGATTATGTTTATGCCCCAATTCACTTGGACCTGATCCGAACAAGCTCATATTCGTATCTCGATTTATACTGTTCATCTTCTTTTTTGGGACATTGTTAAAAATCATTGTATATCAAACAAAACCTTTTATTCATCTGACTTTGAATCTCCTTATTTTCTACTTTCTCTGTTTCAAAATAAATGCTTCTATATCATGGTTAAATTTTTGATACATTGCAATCAAATAATTGAAATTAAACCACATCAAATTAAAAGACATTATTTAGCCATTGTCACAATGATAGCCACTTCGTTATTATATAATTGTCCATTTTATAGTTTAAGAAATATTAAAAAAAAAAAAACAAATTAGAGATTTTATAGTTTTAATAATAGCAAACATACATAACTATTAAATTGGTTTTTTTTATTAATAAAATAATTAATCTATTAAAAAAGTAATAAAATTTGTATTTGATAGAATTTGAATCATACTATCTTGTATAGAAAGAAATATTAGTGCTCTTTGGCTCAAACATACCTAACTATCTGTTTAGAAGTGATTGTAATAAATATTTATAAAAGAGTAAGTTTTGAAAGAAATCAGTTTCTCCATAAATTATAAAAAGTCTAATTTTTTTCAACTTGCAAATATTTGACGAATATAAGAGCAGTTTAAAAAAACAGGACTTTTTATAACTTAAAGAGAAACTAGTTTCCCCCAAAATATTGTGTTTATAAAATAAAAATTTAACTCTTTAGATCATTAAATGGGAGACAATAATAGAAGGACATGATTAATTAATCCCAAAGAGTTCAATAAAGGGGAAGATAGAAATAATGGGCACGATATACGTACACATACATAGTGTAATAACTGGCCAGACCTTTAATTATATAGCACAGTGTACATGAAATTAAATAAACTTTAAAGTAAAACTTGTTAAATAAAATAAAAAAAGTTGACTTACAAAAGTAAACAAACTCCTTCATTTCATTTCTTCACTCTCTATATAGCTCCACACACAACACCCACCTCTCTCTCACTCCTTCATCTTCAAACCCTCTCCACCACCACCGCCCACCACCATGTCGAAAGAGTGTAGCCACCACAAAAACAAGAAACAAAAGTTCCTCCGTCGCCTTTTCGCCGGAATCCTAATCTTCTGCTTCATAATCCTCCTAATCTTCCTAATAACCTGGGCAATAATCCAACCCAAAAAACCCAGGTTCGTCCTCCAAGACGCCACCGTCTACAACTTCAACGTCAGCGCCCCAATCCTCCTCTCCTCCAACTTCCAAGTCACCGTCTCCTCCCGCAACCCAAACGCCCGAATCGGAATCTACTACGACAAACTCGACATTTACGCCACCTACAACAACCAACAAATAACCTACTACACCGAATTGCCGCCGGGATACCAAGGCCATAAGGACACCACCGTTTACTCGCCGTTCGTCTTCGGCACCAACGTCCCCGTTGCTCCGTACAACGGCGTCTCCCTCACCCAGGACCAAGTTAACGGCGTCATCACTCTCCTCTTCAAAATTAACGGACGTGTTAGATGGAAAGTCGGCTCCGTTATCTCTGGACGATACCACCTTCATGTTACTTGTAAAGCGTCTATTCCGTTTGGAAATCATAACGGCGGTAACACCGGCATCGTTGTCGGTAGCGCAATGAAGTACCAGATTTCACAGAAGTGCGGCGTAAGCGTTTGATGAGCCAGATAGTTAACGCCACTGTGAAGTATTTCTTTTCCTTTTTTAAATTTATTTTGTACACGTGGATATTTGCTGGAAAAGAGGATAATAAATGAAGGACAAACTGATAGCAAAATTACAATATTGGACAAGCTGTATAATTATTGAAAGTGGAAATATAAAATATTTTAGGGCGCAATTATTGTTATTGGGGATTGACAAGTCAATGGTTGAGGATACCCATGTGGGTGGAGGGTGTGGTGTCATTTTCTTTCATTTTCATTACGTTATAATTTTTTTAATTTATGCTAATAGCTTTATTTTTACTCAAGTTATATTATATTATTTCTGATTATCGTATTGTGAGTTATTTGCTGTACAAACCTTGATGCGTTTATTAATTTTTATTAATTTTATTCCACTAAATTTTGTTTTGGTCCATGCTTGTATATGAGACCGTAAAAATAGATTTGAAAGTTTAGTTTAGCTAGTAAATCAGCTTCAAGCAAAAAGATTACAGATGTAAGTATAGATATTAGTTATAATTGTTCACACATTTATCAATAAGCAGTGGAATAAAATAAAAAAACACAAAAAATTAAAACGTTTACTGTTTGTCCCAGCAAATAAGACTTTAAACGTAAAAAGGTTTTCACTATTAAAGAACTGTTTTACAGAAGAAAACACGAATAAGTGAAACAAAAAGATTAAAATACTAAAGCAAGTTCTAACCAAATTCTAAACCAATAACAATCTTTCTTTCCCAAAAATAGCCGATTCTAAACAGAAAAATAAAAAAAAAAATTGAATAAAATCTATATGTGAGTTCAGATGTAACATATAACTAAACTCACGACCTAAAATGATATCTTTCACTACAAGAAAACTGTCAATTAGCGACGAAAATTAGCAACGGATCAAATTTTGTCGCTATTAGCGACGGAATAGCGACGAAATAACGACGGAAGCAAAATAAAACGAAAAAATCAGCTACCGACGGATTAGCGACGGATTTTAGCGACAGACATGAATCTGTCGCTAATCTATCGCAATAGTGGCGCCAAAATAGCCCGTCCATTTTAGCGACGGATTTAGCGACGGAATAACGACGGATTACAAAATTTTCAACGACGAATTTTTTCTGTCGCTATATAAATTAAAAATAAATAAATATTTTTCCTTTTTAAAATTAGCGACGGATTTAGCGACGGATTTTGCAAAAAAAAAAAAAATACCGACGGATATATTCTGTCGCTAAATAATAAAAAATAAAATAATATTATCTTTTGTAAATACCGACGGATTTAGCGACGGATTTTACAAACAAATTTACCGACGGATATATTATGTCGCTAAATAATAAAAAATAATTTTTTTAAAAAAAATATCGACGGAAAATGTTTTATTTTTTTTAAATAACCTTTTTTCTAACTTTTTTTATATAAATTTTTGAAAAAAACTTCAATACTAACAATTGTTCAAAATATTTATTTATATTCATAAAAAATAAAAAAAAACTATGCATTTATAAAGAAAAATTAAAGAATTTTACCCGTCCCTGATTACTTTATTATACTTTCTTTTATTTATATTTTTCTAACTTTTTTTATATAACTTTTTGAAAAAAAATTCAATACTAAAAAATGTCCAAAATATTTATTTATATTCATAAAAATAATAAAAAACTATACATTTATAAATAAAAATTAAAGAATTTTATCTGTCCCTGATTTCTTTATTATACATTCATTTGTTTATTTTTTTCTAACTTTTTTTATATAACTTTTTGAAAAAAAATTCAATACTAAAAAATGTCCAAAATATTTATTTATATTCATAAAAAATAAAAAAAACTATACATTTATAAATAAAAATTAACGAATTTTATCTGTCCCTGATTTCTTTCTTATACTTTCATTTGTTTATATTTTTTTTAACTTTTTTTATATAACTTTTTGAAAAAAAAAAACTTCAATACTAAAAAATGTCACAAATAGAGTATAGGGTATACCCTATACCCTATACCATATATGGTATACCCTATACCCCATACCCTATACCCTATAGGGTATACCCTATACCCTATACCCTATAGGGTATACACTATACACTATACCCTATACCCTATAGGGTATACCCTATACCCTATACCATATAGGGTATATGATATAGGATATAGGGTATAGGGTATAGGGTATACCCTATACCTATACCCTATATGGTATACCATATACCCCATACCCTATATCCTATAGGGTGTACTCTATACCCTATACCCTATAGGATATACCCTATATCCTATACCCTATAGGGTATATGATATACCCTATGCCCTATACCCTATAGGGTATACCCTATAGGGTATAGGGCATAGGATATACCCTATACCCTATACCATATACCCTATACTCCATATCCTATATCCTATAGGGTATACCCTATACCCTATACCCTATAGGGTATACCCTATACCCTATACCCTATAGGATATACCCTATACCCTATACCCTATAGGGTATAGGGTATACCCTATAGGGTATAGGGTATATGGTATAGGGTATAGGATATACCCTATACCATATACCCTATACCCTATAGGGTATACCCTATATCCTATACCCTATAAGTTATAGGGTATATGGTATAGGGTATAAGGTATACTCCCTCCGTCCCAGCTCACTTGACACTTATTTTCATTTTGGACCGTCCTAGCTCACTTGACACCTCCCAAAAATAGCCTACTTTTTATATTTTTATATTTGATGGACCCCACCACTCATTCTCTCTCTTCATTTTCCACCACTCAATTTATTCAACCAACACTACTATTTACCCCACTCATTCTCTCTCTTCATTTTCTATCACACATTTTTTTTATTTTATTCTTTTTTCTTAGTTCTTGTGCCCACCTCTTGGGTGTCAAGTGAGGTGGGACGGAGGGAGTATGGTATAGGGTATACCCTATAGGGTATAGGGTATACCCTATACCCTATAGGGCCTATACCATATACCATATACCCTATACCCTATAGGGTATAGGGTATACACTATAGGGTTTAGGGTTTATGATGTAAACGCAGCGGAATAGTAACGATAATTAGCCTAAACTAATTAACCTGCAAGGATTAAGGAATCCCAAGATAACAATTCAATGAATTCTACAAAGAAGACAAAGAACCTCAGATGAACTTGCAATTGCAATTCAAGAAAAATAATAAAAATCAACGTGTCCAAAAACAATGAAAAGATGTGTTTAAATACTACCTAACGTAGGGTAAAACCTAAATAAAAACGGAATTAAAAACATGCCTTAAACAACTCAAAATAAGAATCCAAATCCAAATAGGAAAGTAACGTGCTGCAAAATCCTCCTGGTTTGAGGCGGGCGCATGAGGCCAGGCTTGGCGGGCGCCTCATGTACCGTAGATTTGGTGTAATTTGGAGCAGCTCCAGGCGGCCGCATCAACAAGGCGATGCGGGCGCTTCAGACTCCGTGGGTGTACCTGGCATTGCTCAAAGTCCAGGCGGGCGCCTGGTTTAGTTGAGGCGTGCGCCTCAAGCTGGGATGGTTGTGGTTCGTGTTCTGGCCTAAAATCCGAAACTTGTCCAGCAACCCCAACACATAGGACATCATGCACCCCCGCTTTAAAAGGATTCGTCCCCGAATCCACATCAACATACAGAGGCTCATCGGGGTGAAACCCAACCAAATCCGAAACATTAAACGTGGGCGATATATTCCACCCGTCCGGCAAGTCCACAACATAAGCATTATCGTTAATCCTCCTCAATATCTTGCACGGACCAATTCTCTTGGGATGAAGCTTGTGATACGTACCTTGCGGAACACGCTCCTTGCGCAAATGCACCATCACCAAGTCACCAACATTAAACACTTTCACACGACGCCTCTTATCCGCACGTGCTTTGTAACAAGCATTTGAAGCCTCGATATTTTGCTTTACCTCCTTCTGAACCTCCTCAACCAATTCCGCCAAATGCTCAGCCGCGATGCTATAACCTGGAATCTTCGGTAAAGGAACTAGATCAAGTGTATGTGTAGGAGGTCTTTGATACACAACCTCAAACGGAGTCTTCTTAGTAGTGCGGTTAGTCATGTTGTTGAAAGCAAACTCTGCCGTGGATAAAGCAATGTCCCACTTCTTCGGAAACTTACCGCATAAACATCGAATCATAGAACCCAACGTCCTATTAACCACCTCCGTTTGACCATCCGTTTGCGGATGAAAAGAACTACTAAAATTCAGCCCAGTCTCAAAAATATACCATAACGTACGCCAAAAGTGACTGAGGAACTTAGTATCACGATCCGAAGTAATGGTTTTTGGAACCCCATGAAGACGAACCACCTCTTTGAAGAAAAGACTTGCAATATGAGAAGCATCATAAGTCTTCCGACACGGAATGAAGTGTGCCATCTTGGAAAAACGATCCACCACCACAAAAACCGAATCATTAGACCTTTGCGTCCTAGGCAACCCAAGAACAAAATCCATAGAAACATCCACCCAAGGGCCCTCCGGAATAGGCAATGGAGTATATAAACCCGTGTTCTGCAAAGTACCTTTGTTGATTTGACATACCATGCACTTCTGAACATAGTTATGAGTATCCTTCCGGAGCCGAGGCCAATAATATTTCTTCGCCACTAACTCCACCGTCTTGTCTTGACCATAATGTCCCGCTTTATGTATTTCCGCAATAAGACTCTCACGAACCGAGCCACGAGGAATGCACAACTTGTCTTTGTAGAATAAGAATCCCTCCTGCAACAAAAACAAACCAACTGGATCTCCGTCCCTACACCTAGCCCAATCTTCAGCAAAATCAACATCATGCTCATATAAGGCTTTCAAACAATCAAACCCCACCACAACATTTTGCATGGTTACCAAGAAAGTAGTTCTACGACTCAGCGCATCCGCCACCTTATTATTTTGTCCACTTTTGTGTTTGATCACAAAAGTAAGCTATACAAATAAGCCACCCAACGAGCATGCATCCTATTAAGAGGATTCTTACCATTCATATACTTCAGTGCTTCATGATCGGTGTGAAGAACAAACTCTCTATGCAGCAAATATTGTTCCCAATGCTTGATGGCTTGAACAACCGCGTAAAATTCCAGCTCATAAGTAGTCCACTTTCTCTTCGACTCTTCCAATTTTTGGCTCATAAAAGCCACCGGTTTCTTCCCTTGAAGCAAAACAGCCCCAATACCAACTACACTAGCATCCGTTTCCAGCTCAAAAGGTTTAGAAAAGTCGGGTAAAACTAGCAAAGGAGCACTAGTTAGCTTTTCTTTAATTAGAGCAAAACTAGCGGTTGCTTCATCACCCCAATCAAACTTGCCTTTCTTCATACATGCGGTTATAGGGGCCATAATAGTGCTAAAATTTTTAATAAAACGACGATAGAAAGTAGCAAGACCATGAAAGCTTCGTACCTCACTAACCGTCGTAGGCAATGGCCACTCACGAATAGCACGCACCTTGTCCTCGTCCACTTGAATGCCCTCCGACGAAACCACATAACCCAAGAATAGTAGTTTGTCAAGCATAAAACTACATTTCTTGAGGTTAATGAACAACTCATTATCCTTTAACGCCTGCAACACATCCCGCACATGTTCTAGATGTTCGTCCTCCGTCTTACTATAGATCAAGATGTCATCAAAGTATACCACAAGAAATTTACCATGAAACGGTTTCAACACCTGATACATCAATCTCATAAACGTGCTCGGAGCATTAGACAACCCGAAGGGCATCACCAACCACTCATACAATCCCTCCTTCGTCTTGAAAGCCGTCTTCCATTCATCACCCGGACGAACACGTACCTGATGATATCCGCTTTTCAAATCAATTTTGGAGAATATTTTGGAACCACGAAGCATGTCCAACATATCATCCAAACGAGGAATTGGGAACCTATATTTAACCGTGATTTTGTTGATGGCCCTACTATCCACACACATACGCCATGTACCATCTTTCTTGGGAACAAGTAATGCTGGAACCGCGCAAGGGCTCATGCTCTCCTGCACATATCCCTTCTTCAACAAGTATTCCACTTGCTCCCTCAAGATCTCATGCTCCGCTGGGCTCATTCTATAATGAGCAAGATTAGGCAAAGACGCACCCGGAACCAAATCAATATGATGCTGAATATCCCTCAAGGGAGGTAATCCCGGAGGCAAATCTTCGGGCATAATGTCACGGAACTCATCTAGTAACGATTGTAAGGATTTGGGCACCAAACTAACCTTCCCCCCAATGCCTTTACTCACCACTGCAAGCACATAAGGAGCATCCAAAAGATCTCGGGTAAAATCATTAGCAGTGCATAACGAAATTAAAGAGTTTGCCTTCCTATTATCACTAGGTACGACTCCCTTCAAAGCATCCAAGTGAAAGATCTTTCCATCCTTTTTAAACCGAATGGCATTTTTCTTTCCATCATAAACAACACCAAGGTCAAATTGCCAAGGTCTACCCAACAACACATGGCAAGCTGTCATCTCAACAACATCACATAAAACCTCATCCTTATAACCACCAATGGAAAAAGGGATAGAGCACTGTTCATGTACCTTGATATTGCCGATATTACTAATCCACCCCACGGAATACGGAGTAGGATGTTTCTTCACCTCAAGCTTGACTTATCAACCAAATCACGTGACACCAAATTTTCGTTTGCTACCACTATCAACAATAAAAACAGAGACGAAAAGTTATGTACCTTCCCTTTGGTGCGAAAGATATTGTGTCGTTGCGGATCCTCATCAACCGTCGGGGTAGTCAACATAAGCTACGAACTACCAAAGATTCATGATCCCCATTATCCTCCTCCTCGTCACCATTAGGATCTACGTAAATCACCTCACAACCCTCCTCATCTTCCTCGGTAAAATAGCCATCACGTTCTACCACATTAACCCTTCTCCCATTGGGGCACTTACTTGAGATGTGTCGGTTGACCACAACTATAACACTTATCCCCGTAGTTGCGAACATAAGGGTTCGAATTAGGCTGCCCGCTGTTGTGGGTGTTGGTGTTACGAGGTGGGTTTGATCTAGTAGCCACCGGTTGCTTACATTTGTCCTTCTTGGTACCTCCTGCGACCTGGGTTTTCTCACCATTGTCCTCCAAAGCAGCCACCGAAGAAGGAACTTTGTTATTTGAAGAGGACGCATCACCGAACTTCTTGTAAGTCGTAGGAGCCCGATATGACGAAGCCAATTGACTCTCGACCTTTCTAGCCCTTGTAACCACATCATTAATGTAAGAAAAGAGGAAAATAATTCAACTTGATTACGAATGTTAGCCCGAAGGCCATTGGTAAAACGCGAAACCCGTTGAAGCTCCGTCTCGTACACATCAACCCTTGCCGTCAATGTATTAAAGTCATACAAATAATCATCCACTGACCTAGCACCCTGTTTGCAACCCATGAATTTTGCGTACATACTCTGTTCATAATCATCCGGTAAGAAGTGATTACGCAATTCCCTCTTCATATCACGCCATTCAACAATAGGGGGTTGTTGATTGCGCACCCTTTGTCTCACCAATTGATCCCACCAAGCATTAGCACCACTACGCAATTTGTAAGCGACATAGGGTACTTTCCTGTCATCTTCAATTTGCATCAACGCAAAGAATTTTTCGACCTCAGAAAGCCAATCCAAAAATTCTTCCATCTTCAACTCACCCGTAAAGAACGGAATATCCGCCCGAATTTTGGGTCGTTGTGCCACCGGAGGAGCTCCCATGTCCCCCTGACCACGAAAATCCCGATATCTCCCATTAATCGGATCAACGTGATGGAGGTTTTCCTCACGAGGACCATTTCGATTATCGGGGTTGACACCATCTCCACCTATACGCAACCCGACCAAAGCTGCCATGAGTTCCGTATGCTGTCGATCTTGGGCTGCCCTGTGCTCTCTAGCCTCTTGATCCAGACGGTCCATACGTTCCCTAGTTGCTTGATCCTGACGCTCCATACGCTCCAAGATTGCGGTAATAATGGTTTGGTTGTCTCCGTTGTCTCCACCGGAATTGGCCATCGTCCAAGGATCTCGCCTTTTCTGATACCAACTGATGTAAACGCAGCGGAATAGTAACGATAATTAGCCTAAACTAATTAACCTGCAAGGATTAAGGAATCCCAAGATAACAATTCAATGAATTCTACAAAGAAGACAAAGAACCTCAGATGAACTTGCAATTGCAATTCAAGAAAAATAATAAACATCAACGTGTCCAAAAACAATGAAAAAGATGTGTTTAAATACTACCTAACGTAGGGTAAAACCTAAATAAAAACGGAATTAAAAACATGCCTTAAACAACTCAAAATAAGAATCCAAATCCAAATAGGAAAGTAACGTGCTGCAAAATCCTCCTGGTTTGAGGCGGGCGCATGAGGCCAGGCTTGGCGGGCGCCTCATGTACCGTAGGTTTGGTGTAATTTGGAGCAGCTCCAGGCGGCCGCATCAACAAGGCGAGGCGGGCGCTTCAGACTCCGTGGGTGTACCTGGCATTGCTCAAAGTCCAGGCGGGCGCCTGGTTTAGTTGAGGCGTGCGCCTCAAGCTGGGATGGTTGTGGTTCGTGTTCTGGCCTAAAATCCGAAACTTGTCCAGCAACCCCAACACATAGGACATCAGTTTAGGGTTTAGGGTATACCCGAAACCCTATACCCTATAGGGTATATGGTATAGGGTATAGGATATAGGGTATAGGGTATAGGGTACACCCTATAGGGTATAGGGTAAGGTGTACCCTTACCCTATAGGGTATAGGGTATACCCTATAGAGTATAGGGTATACCCTATAGGGTATATCATAGGATATACCCTATAGCCTATACCATATACCCTATAGGGTATACCCTATACCCCATATCCTATACCCTATAGGGTATACCCTATACCCTATAGGGTATAGGTATAGGGTATAGGGTATAGGGTATACCCTATAGGGTATAGGGTATAGGGTATACCCTATACCATATACCCTATAATATATGGTATATACCCTATACCATATACCCTATAGGGTATACCCTATAGGATATAGGGTATACCCTATACCCTATACCCTATAGGATATACCCTATACCCTATACCCTATACCTTATATCATATAGGGTATACCCTATAGGGTGTACCCTATACCCTATATGGTATATCCTATACCCTATAGAGTATAGGGTATAGGGTATACCCTATATCCTATACCCTATAGGGTATAGGGTATACCCTATACGGGACAGACAATATCCTTCACTATGAGTATTGTTTTTTTAATTTTTTTTTTTTGAGTAGAGATAAATGTTTTAGACTTTTTTTAGTAAGAAATTTTTTTTCAAAAAAATTATTTTAAAAAAATTGATATTAGACATACTACTTTAACTAAAATTTTGGGTAAATAAAAAAAAAGCATGTAAAAATTTTAAATAACTTTTTTGTAAATTTCAGTAATAAAAAAAGTCTAAAACATTTTTTCCTAGTCAATAAAAAATAATAAAAATGACTAATTATTATTAGTACTATTATTAATATTATTACTGTTTATATAATTAATATTAACATTAATTAATTAATCAATTATATAATTAATAATTCATTAATAAATATTATTGATAATAAATATTATTATTATTGATATTAGGCATAATATTATTTTATAGTTTAAATTATTATTATTATTAATTATTTTTTATATCAATTATTATTATGTTATTACTAATTATTATTGTAGTACTAAGCATTTACATTTATTATACAATTATTATTATTAAATAATTTTATTATATTTTAAATGAATTAAATAATTCATTTAAAATAACACATTTATGTTGAATCCAATGGCTCACATTTTAACAAACTATTTCACTTGGATCACCATCTCAACCGTCCATTCATATTAAATCAATGGTTCAAATTTCTTACTCACACATTTTCAATCCTCTCACAAAACAAAACCAAATCTTCTCTCCATTTCCCCAAGTCCAACGCCTCCTCAATTTCTCTCTCTCCGTCTCTCTCTCTCTCCACACAGACCCACAAACAAAACCAAATCAACGCCTCCTCAATTTCTCTCTCTCCGTCTCTCTCTCTCTCCACACAGACCCACCGAAATCACACCCTCAATTCGACTCTCCCCAACCGGCGTCTTCTTCTCTCTCTCCCCCAACGTCGTCTTCTTCTCTCTCCCCTCAATTCGACTCTCCCCAACCAGCTCTGTGTCTCACAATACATCGTGTAATTTGGCATCTGGGTGGTCTCTCAATTCGAATCTCACCCTCAATTCGACTCTCGTTTGGCCTGCAATGGTGATTTAGCGAAGATTCGAGTCGACCCATTTGGCGTTGGTGGTTTCCGGTCACGCTTCTTGTCGTCGGTGGTGGCGGCGGAGACGGAGGGGTCGAGATGGGTGAGCCTAGTGAGTTCTCTGTGGCTTTGCATGCTTCTGATGATGTAAAGGAACTTGATTCCTATTTCAGTTTAGAGGTAAAAAGATAATCTTTATTCAATTTGTTTTATAAAAGTGGGTGTAACATTTATCTGTGATTCTATCATATTATTTGAATACGTTTGTTTTATGATGTAATGATTCATTTTATTATATAATCTTTATTCAATTTGTTTGTCACTTGTCAGTATAATGATAAAGATTATTTTTGTACAGAAATACATCATTTTTCAGATCTGAAGCATCCGTGATGATTCAATCCTATTTCATGGTGAGTACCCAATTGTAACCTTTGTTTATTTGTGTTGATGTTCAATTATGTATTCGTTTTGAAAATTAAGATGAATGAATTTTAATCTTTATCTGTAATTCTTTCAGAATTTGAATAATTGAAAATAGTTCTCATTGGTCAATTTTTTGAGCATAAAAAATCTCGTGAAAATGACTCCTTAAATGAAGATATATGATTTTCATGCTCTTCACATTGGATTTCTCGGTGGTAGTCTTATTAACTAGTAGGAGTTTGTAGGTTGGCCATTGATATGACTGTGGCCTGTGGGTCTCATTGGTCAATTTCTAAACTTCAGTTCCTCTGCAATATGAAAACGAAAGTGGTAGTGCTTGGCGTTTACACTTTATGTTTCTCATAGACTTCATTACTCATCTAGGCAAATAACTTGCGAGTGATGCTCCTGGGCATGGTTGATGATCCACATGTGGTACCCATAAAGCTAGCGGACCGTCTTCACAACA
This sequence comes from Adenophora triphylla var. japonica, assembly GCA_022495995.1. Classification (NCBI taxonomy): domain Eukaryota; kingdom Viridiplantae; phylum Streptophyta; class Magnoliopsida; order Asterales; family Campanulaceae; genus Adenophora; species Adenophora triphylla. Next base: position 45,175 of record JAFEMH010007462.1, on the reverse strand, counting down.
TGAGAACCATGTATGAACTCTATTCTGCTCTTATTTTCAAAGAATAACTTAACTTTTGCTCATTGCATTTCAGTTCCGACATTTGCATGTTGATGGTCCAGTTATGGAATTTGAGAAGTTTTGAAATATGTTACTTATGTTCCCTAACTCGTGTTCTTTCTGGGTCTCTTCTGATTGTAAATCGTTTCTGTATGAAGAAAAGAGTTATGAAGTGTTTGATAATGGAGGAGGGTCTGTTGTGTATCACAGCTTCACAAAGGAGGCTAGCAGTTGTGTCTCCCAGGTCTATTCTTTTCAATTGATGTTGGAGCGAGAACGAAGATGAAGAAATGGAGAAGAAGAGGAATTAATCTCTTTTTCTTCCTTATTTTGATTTGCTTTACAATAATAAGTAGGCAGTTTGTGTGGTGTGTCCTCTAATATTATGACTCTGTCTGTCTTTGAGTTTATTATATGGGGGTTGGGTTTAAAGTATTATGAGGAGTACAAATTCAATCAGTAATTTTATTGTTAACTGATCTAATTTGCCAGCCGAAACAGATTAGGAAAACATTTAATAAAATTATGCATTTGGAAAAAGGATTATGAGCATTGTATGGTGGATTAACACACAAAACTCTCTTTGTTGATGCTGTTGGTACCCTTGAGTGTATGTATGTTTCTATGGGCGGTGGTTGTGGTGGTTGTGGATGGTGGTGGAGCAAAGTGTAACTTTTGAAAAATGTAAGGATTGATTTGAGAATAAAAAAAGTTAAAGGGATTAATTTGAGAATAAATTTATATATATTTTTTAAAATATATATATATATATATAAATATATATATATATATATATATAAATAATTTTTTTTTTAATAAAAAATATCAAATTAGCACAGAAATATCAGTCGGTAATTTGGTATCATCAAAAAAAAAAAATTGAAAAAAGAAATTTTTAAAAAATTAATAAAAATGTGAAAATATGTAATAAATTTTAGCGACGAAAATTTCCGTCGTTAAATTCGTCGTTATTAACGACGCCAAATTCATTAATTTTGTTGTTCCTCTTAAACATTTAGCGACGGATTTTTGAGTTTTAGCGACGGAATTATCCGTCGTTAATTTAACGACATCCCAAAAATCTGTCGTTAATATTTAGCGACATATTTTTTCCGTCGCTAATCCGTCGCTAAATGTCTTTAGCGACAGATTTTTGGCTTTTAGCGACGGATTTTTCCGTCACAAAAACCTATTTTTCTTGTAGTGTTTGAATCCATGAAAAACAAAAGGTTTTCTCTTACAATGAATTCTCAATCTTTGTCTTATCAATGTACTGATAGTATTTTATTTATTTGCACATTTGAAAAGTTATTCAATCAATCAAACTATTTCTTATTTGATACAATCCAACTTTTACAAGGAAACATAGATTGACACTCAAAAGGAAAGATATTTGTTAGTAATATTAGTGCTATTCTAAATATAACACAATATATTTAAATAACTAAAAGATATTTACATATTTAACAATGTTTTTTTCCAAATAGAATTCTAAATCATTGATAAAAAAAGTCATAAATTCCAATTATCAAACATACCAATTGGACTCAAATTAGTAAAGTCAATATTTCATAAAATCTCACTCTTTCAGAATCTCTTTCTTCTATTCCTGCTAAGAGAGCATTAAAAATAGAATGACAGTTTATCACAGATATGTTAGCAATTTCCTCTTCATCCTCACTATTACTCACTGAAGCAGTTAAGCTCATTCGTTTCTTTTTAACTATGTTAGCATACTCATTAGCATAGTGACCAAAGTCACAACATGCTCTATATTGCACAGTTTAAGAGGATTTCTTATTCTCTATGTTTGGCCTTTTGAACCCATTCTCAGTGTTAACCTTAGATTTTTCAACACTTGGAGCAAGTATGTTGAAAAACTTGCTCTTCCTCTTGTTTTTCCACATAGAACTAAATTTTTTATAGATGAGGGCCAAATCTTCACCCTCAAGACTTGATTTGTCAATCTATGAGGAGAGCTCAACCATTTTTTTTGGAACTGATGCAGAGCTTTTGAGGGCAAGGCTTATGGCCTTGTTCTTTTTCTGAGCCTCAAGATTCAGCTCAAACATAGTCAAACTACCAAGAATCTTGTCTAAGCCTCAGTGTTGGTGTCATTAGTTTCCTCTGTGACAACAACTAAATTGTTGAACCTTTCACGTAAGGTACTCAAGATTTTGCTTACAAGTCTGACATTTGAGATAAAACTCACCAATACTAGTGCATTCATTTGAGATCTCATGAATCTTAGCAGTATAGGAGACAATGTCATGGATCTTAGCATTCATTTGAGATCTCATGGATCTTACCAACATAGGAGATAATGTCTTCTGTCTCTTTCATTCTCAGAATTTCAAATCTATCCATCAAAATCCTAAGTCTAGTGGATTTAACACTTGGAATCTCCTTACATTGCATATGTAAGATATCCCAAGCATTATTAGCAATACACTCATTGGTGATAAGCTTGTACATACTTCCAGAAATATGGTTGGAAATAGCATCCATGGCTTTGGAGTTATAATTGTAGTGGTGATTTTATCAATGGTCTATCTTTCCTCAGGTATTCTTTCAAAAATAATTTCACCAATACCTGATACATGCTTCTTTTTCAAAGTGGGAGGTTTCCAAGCAACTAGTATACACATCCACGCTCTTTAATCAATTGATTTGATATAGTTACGCATCTTAGACTTTCAAAAATTGTAATTGGTACCATCCATCACTGGAGGTTTGTTTTGATGATTTTGACATTCCATTATAACTACACTTTCTGGATCAACACTCAGTAATATGTCGAGAGTTGACTCTGATACCAATTGAAAGTTTAGTGTAGCTAGGAAATCAGTTTCAACTAAACATATTACGTATGTGATTATAGATGTGAGTTACAACTGTTCACACATCCACCAATAAGCAGCGTAATTAAACAAAGAACACAAAGAATTAAAACGTTCACTGGTTCTGTCGCATCAAATAAGACTTTAAGCCCAAAAAGATTTTCACTATTAAAGATCTGTTTTACATAAAAAAACACGAATAGGTGAAACAAAAAGATTAAAATACTAAAACAAGTTCTAACCAACTTCTAAATCAAGAACAATATTCATTTCCAAATGAAAGTCTATTATAAACAAAAGAAGAACAAAGAAATTGAATGAAATATAGATGTGAGTTCAGATGAAAGACACAACTGCACTCACAATCTAAAAGGATGTCTTTGGATTTGTAAATAACAAAAGGTTTTCTCTTACAAATAATTCTCAATCCGTGTTTTCTAAATATGCTGATGGTATTGTATTTATATTCATATTTGAGAAGTTATTCAATCAGTTAAATTATTCCTTATTTGATTCAATCCAACTTCTATAAGGAAAAATAGACCGACACTCACAATGAGAGAGATTTGTTAATAATATTAGTCGTATTCTAAATATAACACAATATATTTACATGATTAAAAGATATTTACATATTTAACAATATCCTTTTATAAATAGAATTCTAAATTTTTGATAAAAAAGTTATAAAATCTAATTACAAAACTTACCAATTGGACTCAAATTAATGAAGTAAATATTACCTAAAATCTCAATCTTTCAAAATTTATAATTACAATGCAACAATAAATTGATTAGAGGTTTGGATAAGAGTTGCCATATTAAATAGACGAAAATTTGATGAAGGAATTAAGTTGCTATCAAAACTAATTTCCCTCAAAATTTTCTGAACTAGTTTACTGTCTTCAAAAAGAAGTGAATCAGTGAAAAAGTTAGGTAAACGGTTTGATTCCTCTACTCGCTTTTTAACATGGTACATCATAAAAAAAACAACCAAAACTAGTTTACTGCCCCGACCCATTTGTTTGAGGTTAGGTTTCGTTAGTCAAAGCCTTTTTTTTTTTTTTTTTTTTTTTTTTTTTGTGTGTTGATCACGTTATTTTTCACTCAAAATATATTTTTGTTGTTCTCATTTTTTATTTTTATGCTTGCCGTCAATCTTAAGGTTATTGGGATATATAATATTTATAATTTTATTCCACTAAATTGGGGGATGGTTCATAAATGAAGACATTATTGAGGTGAGGTGAGGTTTGGTTAGGTTTAATTTGGTTTGGTATGATTTATATAGGCAGAGAGGTCGGCCAAAGGCATGTGGAAGGAAACAAGGTGGTGGGCGTAAAGATAATGCTGAAGTTATAAAATTTAGTTTATAAAAAGACATATCATTATTTTGTTAGTGTTTTCTAATTATAATGCTGATATTATCACCTTATTTTATATCTATTTTTTTATAAACTTTTTTTATATCTCTAACATTGGCCAGAATATAAAATAGAAAATGAATTCCCTCTTTGGAAGATCATTTCTTGAAATTTCCTATTTTGGTCAGTATATGAATAGTGTGGGTAGGCAGGAGGAATTAGGAAAAAGGAGTTAATGTTTCCCCTTGGTTAGGTAGTCAGGTCTGTTAAAAGTGAGTTCCTGCATGTCCTTGTCGATCTTCTTACAGAATAAATATGCTTGATGGTAGGGGTAATTTGTGAAATGTAGTTTCTTATAAAAATTCTTTAGAAGGGACTCAGTGAAAATCAAGGTTTTAAAAAGCGTTAGGCGGATGTTAGGCGGTGGAGTCAGGCCTAGCGTCTAGGCGGGGACCAGTCGAAATTAGTCGAGACCTAGGCGGGACTTAACCAGTGCGTTGGAGAGCGCAGCGCACAGGCGCCAGCGCCTTTAGGCGGAATCTTTTAGAACACTGATGAAAATTAGAGAAAAAAACATATTTTTCTAAGGGCGGAAAATATAAAAAAGGGGATTTCAAAATGTGCGATAGCTTATTTATAAATGCCAAAAAATTTAAAACACGTATTAATTAATGTTTTGTAAATAACTTGAACTTATTTTAAAATGTTTTAAAAAAAGTGGAAACATTTTATAAACAATCGAATCTTATTGAACTCATAAGCACTATCGCATACTCCGTCCCATTCAATTTTGATTTTCTCTTACAATACAAATATTAAGAAATACTAATAAAATAAAATGAGAGAGAATGAGTGTAGAAGATATTGTTAGTATGAAAAGTAAAATAAGAGAGTGAATGAGTGGGAGAAATAGCAAGAGAGTTGTTATTATGAGTATAACAAGTGGGTATTATTGAATACTCCCTCCGTCCCGGTTCACTTGGCACCAACTTTTTGGGTGTAGAAATTAAGGAAAAGTGATGTAAGAAAGAGAAAAAGTTAAATGTTGTGAGTATGAAGAATTAAATAGGAGAGAGAATGAGTGGGAGGAATAGTTAGGAGAGAGAATGTTGTGAGTGTAAAAGTGAAGTAGGAGAGAGAATGAGTGGAGGGAATAGTGAATACTCCCTCCGTCCCAGCGAAAGAGTCGGTAAATTTGTCCGACACGCAAAATAAGAAATGTGATGTAGGAAAGAGAAAAAGTTTAAATGTTGTGAGTATGAAAAATTAAATAGGAGAGAGAATGAGTGGGAGGTGATGTAAGAAAGATAATGTTGTGAGTGTAAAAGTAAAGTAGAAGAGAGAATGAGTGGAGATAATAGTGATTTAAGGTTTCCTTTTTGGGAAAGTGGCTTTTTAAATGGGACGCCCAAAAAGGAAATAAATGGCTCTTTCGCTGGGACGGAGGGAGTATTCCTTTCCATTTTGGGCAGTGCCAAGTGAAGTGGGACGACTCAAAATGGAAATTAGTGCCAAGTGAAGTGAGACGACTCAAAATGGAAATCAGTGCCAAGTGAAGTGGGACGACTCAAAATGGAAATTAGTGCCAAGTGAAGTGAGACGACTCAAAATGGAAATTAGTGCCAAGTGAAGTGGGACGGAGGGAGTATACAAATAACATAAAATTGTTATTTTGATATATGTTATAAGTGAAGTACGACGCTCAAAACAAAAGGACAAATTGTCCTAATTATAATTAGAATAAGACCGAAGGAGTACACTTTTTATTCACTTTTTTGTTGATTGTTGTTAACATGTTTTAATGATTGAGACAACTTTGATGGAACAATAAAAAATTTGGTTTAAAATAATTATTGGTTTTTAACAATTTTTTTTTCGTCCAAAATAATTGATACTTTTGAGTTGGAAGAATTATATTTTCCAATTTATCCCTATGTTCTTCTGATTTTGATTTTTCGTGTTTGAATTTGAATTTTTTCCTCTTTTTCGCCATGTCTAGTACTTTTGGCTTCGAGTTGGGGGTTAGGTATGAATACAACTGTGTGAACTTTAGGATTTACTAACGTTTAGAGAGGCCATGGAAGGAACTGACTTTAGATGAGATCATCACTGTTTTAAAGAGGAGGAGTCTGTTCTTTGGTAAGATAGGTTCCAGCAGGTGTAAGTATGGAGGCGGATGATATATGGATTATCCGCTTCCATCTTTTCAATAAGCTAATTGACCACCTAATCATCTTCTACATCACGTCCAATAAGCCACCGCTTCCTCGTGATATGTTAGCTTTACCAGGGGAATCAAGGTCGTTCTTAGATAGCCAGGATTCTTCGTCTACTAGGCCTGATCCCCATGTTTCTATGTCTTTTGTAGAATGGCTGCCAACGACCATCAAATTGCGGGCTCTGCAACGTCGAGCTCCTCCTCTAGCAATAGTGTGGACAATTTTTGCTCCAAGGTGGTCCCATGTCGCAATGAGAGGGGGTATGTGGCCCCTAGACCTGCTATTGCCAAGAAAAATGTTGAGTCCCGCATTCGGATCCTTCACGTGCACTTTGAGGTTCCCCAGGCAGACTTCCAGCTAACCCACTTCATTGGGAGGTAAAGGAGGCTTCAATCTTGGTCACACTGGGCTTTTAGTACGACCAAAGTGGCTTTCAACTATGGCCAGTTTGAGGCTTCCATTGGACCCTTTCATTTGCAAGTTCCTCGAGTGTATGGCCGCAGTCTCCATGCATCTCGAAGCTAATACGGCTAGAGTGTTGGTGGCTTTCGCCATGATATGTAGGTTTGTTGGGTATGAGCCTTGTATTTATGTATTTAGGAGGTTTTTTAAGGTGGTGATGAACGACAAGACGTGGGGGATCAGCACCTCAGTCAAAGCCAAGGCCCCAAAGCTGTTTATCAACCTTCCCGACAAGTTTTCGGGGTAGAATAGCCACATGATTTTGGTGAAGAGTAGGAAGGGATGGGATTTCCCTCTGCCCGATGAGGATTCTGTGTCAAAGAAGGTGGAAGATTATTATGTCCAGAGGTGGAGTGATGAGCTTACTCGCAGGTTAACATTGGTAGCTCGTAGAAGCACGATTAGATGGGCTACCTTGGAGTCGAGCAAGGATTATTACATCCAGGCTGGGATGATAATGGGGGGAGAAGGAGAGTTGGCCCCTTTGATTCCCATTATAAGAAGCATTAGGTATCCCGACCGGGTTATCCATGAGAGGGAACACTTTGAGACCAAGTGCCACTATTGTAAAAAGAAGACGGGTCAATGCAAAAGCCTCTTCCACTATGGCGGTTAAGTACTTGTCCCATTTTCTTTCTTGCTTTAACTTCTTACTCGTCATTCTTGTATTAATTTCCTTCCTTTTACATGTGCAGTTCTTACCGGGTGCCAAGAGGCGTAGATGGAGCGAATAGTGGATCTTGGTGATCGCATGAGAAGCATGAAAGAGCATGGGAGGGCCAACGCTTGAGCTAGTAGGGAGTCTAAGGCTATTGCTAGTAATGACCTACTCCCGAAAGAAGGAGTGGGGATGATCCCTATTGATAGTACTTGCAAGTGGAGTCCATAGAGCAGCAAGTGGAAGAAGAGGTTCCTATGTTAGAGGGTGGCACCGGTATACAGGTGGAGCAAGGGTCGGGCTCCGAGCCAGCACTTGGATCAACGGGTCAGGAACCCCCACAAAAAATTGTTGACTTGGAGCTCGAGCTCGAGCTCGATGAAGCCGATGACGATCTGCCCCTTGACCAGACCAGGAAGAGGTCCCTTATTGAGGTGGTTTCTGAGAAGGTCGGCTCATCTAGGCCACCAGGTTCAGCCTCCAGATTTCCTTCTCAACAAGCTTCACCCACCAGAAGCACCGAATAAATGCAAACCTTGGTGGAGAAGTTGACTGATGTTCCTCCCCTCACTGGGTTAATTCTTTAAGTCGCCAGTATCCCGAGATGGGACTGGGACAGGTATCGTGAGGCGGACTGCTGATAGGGACATGCTGGCTGTCTTTGGGGAGGAGGGGCTCACCCCCTGAGGAGTATAACGACATATCTGACCTCCTAGCTTCCGAGGTAAAACTTGGAACCTTTCCTTATCTTTTTCATTTGTTTTGCTCGACATTATCTTGATCATATTGCTTTTTTTTGCAGTCTTTGGCTTTGACCGAGCAAGCCAAGTGTAGCTGGAGAGTTACTTTGGAGAAAGAGCAGATTGCTTCGGCCAACTACTCTAGGAAAGCAAGGGAAGTCTCTGAGCTAATGCAGAAGCTAAACGAGGCGGACTCCCAGTGCCAGACCCTCCAGACTACCCACTTCAAAGGAGATAAAGAGCGGGATGAAGCCTATGCCGCTTTGAAGGTATCCAAGGAGCAGCTCGCTCCTCTTCAAGCACAGGTGGATTCTTGGGCTCCGACCAAGGCAACTCTGGACGAGGAGGTCGCTTCGGCCAAGCAAGACAAGGCCAATCTAGGGGGGCAGCGATAAGTGTATTTTATAGGCACTTATATGATATATGTACTTTATCTAAAGCATTATTATTTTTTGATTAATGAAAGATTGTTCGAGTTCCAATCCCAAGAATATCTTTATCTTATAAAATTCAATTCAAGTTAGAGTAGTTTGCCTTAATCTAGATATTCATGATAAAAACAATTTCCCCTATCAACTTTTATTTTATTATTACTTACATAAAGCAAATATTTTACAGAGTAGACTTTGTACTCGTGGGATCAACCCGCATTTGCCTTTATCTTTACTACATCATACCGTGCACTTGCGGATAATAAACTAAGCCGATAGGTTTTGGCTTGACAAGTTTTTGGCGCTGTTGCCGGGGATAACGATTTACTTTTTGATATTTGTTGTTATTATATTTTTTTGTTCTTATTTTTTTAACATCTCTTTCAAAGATTTGTTATCTGGGTACCCTTAGAGTTTATGAAAAGAACTTGGACCTTTCTTGAAGAATTCGATCCGGAGCCAGAACGAACTTTTCACGAAAGGCTAAGAAAACTAAATAAAGTACTAGAACAACAAATGGCGTAAGGAAACCCGCGACATCACCACCTATAACCCTACGAGACTTTGTCAATCCAGGTACCCCGAGTACTAGATCGCCGATTATTGTGCCGAATGACGACGCGGTCAACATTGAGATCATGTCGCAACTACTACATATGGTTATGAACAACCAATTCAGCTAAACGAAATTTGTAGATCCTCACCTCCATGTGCAAACCTTTTTGGAGTATTGTGACACGACCCGAATTTTCGGAGTCACACCAGAGGCTATAAGGATGCGCCTACTTCCTTTCTATTTGAAGGATAAGGCGAAACAATGGTTGAATTTGGTCCCCCAAAATTCCTTGATAACATGGGACCAAGTGCAAGAAGCTTTCATTTGGAGATTCTTTCCTCCAAGCAAGACCGCACAAATTTGGACTAAAATAACCAATTTTAGTAAGGAAAGGAGACAAATCACTATATGTCGCTTGGGAGAGATACAAAGAAATCCTAATGATGTGTCCCCATCACGGCCTCAAGAAGTGGTTGATAGTGCACACATTTTACAATGGTCTCACATTCAAAATAAGGGACACTATTGATGCCGCCGTAGGAGGAGAATTGATGAACAAGGCGATAGATGAGGCGTACGATTTGATCGAAAACATCACCTTGAACAATTATTAATGGTCCAATGAGAGGGAGCAATTGCGAGGGACCCTATGTAAGTATAACATTAATGCCGTTACTCTTTTGTCTTCTAAGGTTGACATGCTTTTAAAGAAGTTTGAAAACATGAATGTAAATCTCGTGGCCAAGGTTAATGTTTTACGTGAACTATGTGTGTCAAACTCACATAGTGTTGAAGGTTGTGATTTGCTTGACACTACCTCTAATGAGTAAGCCAATTTCATTAACTCTTATTGGCAAGAGGGTGGTATGTATTCAAACACATACAATTTCGAATGTAGAAATCACCCCAACTTTTCCTATAAGAGTAACAATGTTTTAAACCCGCAACCCTTTACACAACCACCGGGATTCACATAAAATAATTTCAATGCTTACCCTCCCCCAAAAATCAAAGTTGGATCTTCTAATGGAATTTATTGTTGATACTAAATATGCACAAGAAAAGACCAACAATGAGTTTAGGGAATGTTTTAAGCAATAAAATGCTAGATTTGGTAATTTAGCCGCTCACAACAAAATGATTGAAAATCAACAAGCTCGACAGGCCAACATTTCACATAGACCAAAAGGGAGTCTTCCCGGTCAACCACAAAGGCACAATGATCATTGAACGGAATATTCTGTGATGGGCCGAGCCCAACACTTCGCTATGAGCTAGGGGCCCAACAGGCCCACCAAAGGACCAACTACGAAGGATCCAATCAAGACCTGGGTTATGGCCCGTCCAACAACGGATGGCGGTTGTCGCCACTGAGCGACCAAGCCCATCCAAGCGACGAGCCAATACACCCTTGAGTAAAGGTTTGGACCTTAGCCCGTTGATACGTCAGGAAGAGGTCGTCGATAATGAGCTATGGCCCACATAACGACGAGCCTTTCCCGCCGCGCCAAGCTGATCTCTCCCAAGAAGTAAGCGTCGTCATTGAACGACCAACTCTCGTTGCTGCTCGCTCGTCGAGTCATCTCTCAAGGAGACGACCCAATTGGACGTACAGATCCAGGTCGTCCCTTCCATTAGCTTCCTCAACAAGCTTAATTAATTAGCTAATTTGGGATAATGTCAGACCTACCACAGTGCCTTGTTACACGTGCAATCATATAACCAGCAATAATGCCAAAAGGTGTGCATGTTGACTTTCCCTTATAAGGCAAGCTGCTTATCAATGTCAGGCGCTGCAGTGTCCTTGTTTAGGCGGACCAACCCCAGCGTGACACGTGTACGCCTAGGAGACAGAGCTGATCCAACGGTTGACATCCATCCAATCCAACGGTTCAGATGGAAACCCTAATACCATTACATCCAATATAAATATGGGAATAAAACATGGACAAAGGTAATGCACCTCTACATATTCACGTGCTTACACACTTTCCATACTACTATCACCGCCTTTCCAGTCCTTCAACTGATTCTCACGCCGGAGGGGCTTGCTGGAAGACCCCCGGCGCAGTTTCACGGTTGTTTTCTGGTGTTGTGCAGATCCGGAGTCAGCTCAATCTTTTGCTGGACATGATAACTGAGCCCAAGACACATTCCTGCGCGATCAGATTGGTTCCATTGCCAGGAATCGTTTGTCAGTGATCTTCAATAACAGAAACACAGCCAAAAAAATATGGAAAAATGGTGTCAGATGGACACACGGCAAGCAAATCCACCGGAGACCAAGACATACCTCCTCCTCCTCCGCAAGGCTAACAACAAAACCCTAGACCACCCTCTCCACCTAGGAACCCTAATTTAAGGGTTACCAGGTCACAAGGGGTGGTTGATGACATAGGCCTTCAAATGGCTAGAAGAAGGGAGAAGAGAACCGCTCAGGAGAGGCAGAGACGACCTCCACTGGAAAGGAGACCAGAGGTAGCTGCTGAACGTCATGTGGGAGGCCCGTTCAACCCTCATCTCGACAGAGCCGCTTTCCTCATCGAGAGATCAAATGCCCTTCGAGAATTCCTCCAAATCCAGAATGAACTCATCCAGATGGCAGCGCCCCAAGCCCCACAGGCGTCCCACCATACCGTCTCGTCGGGGAGGAGAAGGAACCGGAGGAGAGAAGGTCGTCGAGATGATGCCGTCACTGGAGAAGAACGAGTGGTACCCCAGATTGACCTCAGAGACCACACTAATTAACATCGTAGTGAAGGAGCGCCATCCCAGTAACGACGAGATGGGGGGATAGAAACTCATAGAGTAATGGCAGTCAAAAATTCAGAAGCAAATCAGAACCAAGTCATTCAAGGTCATCTAGGGACACCCTCATTGAGAAATGAAAGAGCACCAAGCTATAGGGAAAGGACCCGTACTCCCCCTCGTCATGAACGAGAGATATCCAGATCTTACAGGCCGTCTCCACCACTTAGCTACAGGGAGAGATCCATCTCCCGACGACCCGCTCCCACCGAGAGGCAACGGTCTAACACCGTTTCCCGGGGGCCTCGTCGAGATAGGATCCCCCCAGCCAGCCCAACATGAGAGGCTGATATGAGGGAGTTCTTAAGACTCAAGCGCCAGGTGGAAGAATTGACGAACAAAAGAAACAAGGTGGATAGCAACGACTCAGAAGATGATTGTGGTACCATGAATCCCCTAGCACCATGGATGCTAGAAACGGGACCTCCTGAACCAGGCTTTAAACTTCCTGACTTGAAACAATATAACGGCTCTACGAGTGCCATTGATCACATACAACATCTCGAAGCCCAGATGTATGTAGTGGCAAGAGCCTCAGGCCACGACGACGTCATGTGTAAGGCCCTTACAAGCACGCTGACTGACGCTGCTTTACGGTGGTTTAGGAGCCTACCTAAGGGGAGCATTGAGTCGTGGAAGCAAATGAGGAAAAAGTTTTTGGGAAGGTTTGCAACGGCGGGAGATCGTCGTAAGACTGTCAACGATCTCAGTAACATTTCACAAGGAGCCAGTGAAAGCTCTATTAGCTATTTCAAAAGATTTAAGAAGTTAGTGGACCAAATTGATGAAGACCTGACTGATAGGGAAATTATCAATTGTTTCAGACACGGTGTTGTTTCCTCCACTCTGGACTACGAGTTGCAAGTCCACCCAGCCAAGTCCCGAAAAGATCTCTACGCCAAAGCATACGCTGTCGCCGAGGCTGAGGAGAGAAAGTTACAAAGAGAGGGAAAGGCTGTTGACGAGGTTGAAACGGCAAAACCTAAAAAGGACAAGACTGGAGAAAAAGGAAAGAACAAGCAGGTGAAGGCTGAAAAGGTCCCAGAGTCGTATACTCCTCTAACCGTGTCACGAACTGAAATTCTGAGCAATGTTGATTTTGGCCCGGCGCCGAAGATGAACCCCAATGGAAAGGGGAAGAAAAATATGAACAAGTATTGTGAGTACCACAGGGATAAAGGACATGATACTGAAGAATGCTTCAGTTTGAAGAAAATCATTCAGAGATGGATTGATGACGGTCGTCTCCAGGAGTATGTGAGGAAGGATCGTCAAGCAGCCAACACTCGAGTTGCTAACGACGGACCTCCGGAGAGGCAGCCAAGAATGGTCTTGGTAATTTCTGAAGAAACGAGCAAAAATCAAATAAAGAGCGCCATCTACCACCTCAAGAAAGCCCCTCATGTTCCCCAGAAGTCGGAGATTCCAAACGACGTGATAAGTTTTTTTCCCTACGAGCTACCGGCCAACCCATTGGCACGTTAACAGACGCTGGTCATCCCCGGCTACATCGACAACTGTGAGTCCAGACGGATTCTAATCGATACTGGGGCGGCCAAAGACATTTTGTTTTACAACATCTACCAACGGATGGGTCTAACCGATAGCCGCCTAAGTCCTTACTTAGGTCGTCTAGAGGGATTCACCAACCACCGAGTAGACGCAAAGGGCCAAATTGACCTTCCAGTTGACATTGGAGAACATCCATTAAGAACCATCAAAACTGTGACTTTTATTGTGATTGACGTCGTCAGCGACTACCATGCAATCCTTGGCCAACTTGGCCAAGCCGCTTTGGGGATCATCGCCTCGGTCCCTCATCAACGAGTCAAATTTCCTACACATGCTGGAGTTGGATGTCTGTTGGGAACGACCCCAGAATTCCTAGAGCATGTACTAAAGGCAAAGCGGACCATTGAAATAGACGACCCAGATCATATTGTGAAGCTTTCCAATTCTGTTAAGCAAACGACGACATCATATGCCACCGTCTCAACCATCAAGTGTGTCGATGACCCATAAATCTTTGTCGAAACATTCGTGGACGGCCAAGCTGCAGAACCACAACTTTTGGTCGCCCATGAATCGGGGGCCGAGCTAGACAAGCTTATTGAGGACGAAGTTCTAGACCTGACCCCTGAGGCAAGAAGGAAAATTAAAGAAATTGTTATCGAATCCATGGACTTCAGAGATGACGCTCCTGAGATGAAGCCGGCCGACGAGCTGACGGAGCTGGCCATCAATCCAAACTACCCAGAGCAAAAAATCAAACTGGGGTCTCAGTTATCCACTGAGGAGAGGGAAGAGATAATCTCCCTACTCAAACAAAACCTCGATGTTTTTTCCTGGAGGGTTGAGGATATGAAGGGTATCAAAGAAGAGATAGCCGTCCATAGGCTAGGAGTGAACCCCACTATGAAGTTCAAGGAACAAAGGTGCAGAATTTTTTCGATGGAGAAAGAGATCGCCATCAAACAGGAGATTGAAAAGTTACTAAGTGCTGGGATTATTGTGGACGCTGGGTTCACAACGTGGCTGGCAAATGTGGTTCTTGTCAAAAAAAACCCAATGAAAAGTGGAGGCTCTGCGTAGATTTCACCGACCTAAACTTGGCGTGCCCCAAAGATAGTTACCCCTTGCCCAGAATCGACAAGCTCGTCGACTCTGTGGCCGGTCATACGACTTTGAGCTTTCTCGACGCGTACTCTGGCTATCATTAAATCAAGATGGCCGAAGAGGATATACCGAAGACGGCCTTTCAGGCCGCAGGGGGAACTTTTTGTTATACGAAGATGCCCTTTGGGCTCAAAAACGCCGGGGCCACATACCAAAGAATGATCAATAAATTGTTCAAAGACCAGCTCGGAGACAACCTGGAAGCATATATCGACGACATGGTTGTCAAGTCCAAGAAAAGAAAACATGTCGACGACCTACAGCAGACTTTCACCAACCTTCGAGCGAATGACATGGTCCTCAATCCAGCCAAGTGCGTTTTCGGAGTTGCAGCTGGAATTTTTTTTGGGATTTATGCTTTCACAGCGGGGAATTAAAGCCAACCCCGAGAAAATCAAGGCTTTGATTGACATGGTAGAGCCTATGAGCATCAAGGAGGTCCAGCGTTTGAACGGACGAATAGCGGCCTTGGGTCGTTTTATTTCCAAGTCCGCCGAGAGATCACTCCCGTTTTTCAAAGCTCTCCGAGGTGCTAAGGACTTCAAATGGACGAAAGAGTGTTCCCAATCATTCAGGCAGCTAAAAGAGTATCTTGGCTCCCCACCACTCCTCCAAAGCCCCGTCGTAGGGGAAGATCTTTATGTTTATCTCTCGGCGAGTGACAAAGCCGTCGCCGCCGTAATGGTTAGGGAGGAGGAGGGAGCACAGAGGCCAGTTTACTACGTTAGCAAAGCTTTGTTGGACGTAGAAACCCGCTACTTCAATGCGGAGAAGATTGCTTATGCTCTCGTCATCACAGCACGAAAGCTACGAGCTTACTTTTCTGCTCACCCCATCATTGTTTACACCAATGCCCCACTACGAAAAATTTTACACCGCCCTGAAAGTTTCGGCCGTCTACTGAATTGGAGCATTGACCTGACGGAATTTGACATCCGTTATACGACAAGAAAGACTTTGCAAGCACAGGCCTTGGCGGAATTCCTAGTTGAAACGTCGTTCACCATTGACGACGATCAACGGCCGCCGCAGAAAGTGAGCAAGGGCAAAGAGGTCAGCGAACAGCCAGTGGAATTAGTCTTGCCTATGGGATGTTGGAAAGTCTATTCAGATGGGTCGGCAACAAAGGGACTCAGTGGAGCAGGAATCGTGCTGGTCGAACCAGAAAGCAACATAGTTTTTGAAGAAGTATTGAGATTCAAATTCCAAGCGTCGAACAACCAAGCAGAATATGAAGCGCTCGTAGCGGCAATCGAGTATGCAAAGTGTTTTGGAGCCACTAAGATTGCGGCTTTTTGTGATTCTTAGTTAATCGTGAACCAAGTCCGCGGCGACTATCAGGTCGTCGACTCAACCCTCCAGAAATATCATGCTTTGGTCGGCGAGTTAATTCAGGGGCTGGAGTTTTGGGCCATCCAAAGAATAGCCAGAGAGGACAACGAACACGCCGACCTACTATCGAAGCTTGCAACAGATCAACTCCCTGAAGACGAGCATGGCCACCACTTGGCCTACCTCGACCAGCCGGCCTATGAACGAGTGAAGGTCATGTGCATGGGAGACGGTCCGAGGTGTTGGATCGACGAGCTAAAAGCATTTATTGAGAAGGATGAGTTACCAAATGATGAAGTTTTGGCACGACAAGTCAAGAGAAAGGCAGCCAGATTCTCGGTCGTAGAAGGTGAACTGTATACACGATCTATCACCAGACCGTTGCTAAAGTGCGTCCACCTTGATAAGGTAGTCCAATTGCTTTTCGAGGTACATCAAGGAGAATGCAGAGGCCATCCTGGGGCCTGTACGTTGGCTGATAAGTTGATTACCATGGGGTATTACTGGCCCCATCTCCGAGAAGATGCCAAGCAGTTCGTAAAGAAATGTGATACTTGCCAGCATTTCGCCGATCTCCCCAAACTCCCGACGACTGAGCAGACCCCGTTTATGGCAGCATGGCCGTTCGACATGTGGGGTGTTGATTTGATTGGGCCTTTTCCACAGGCCAAGGGAGGAGTCAAATATGTGATTGTGGCAGTTGACTATTTTTCAAAATGGGTGGAGGCCAAGGCCTTAAACAAAATCACTGAGAATAAAGCCCTAAGCTTCATCCATGACTCAATATGGTGTCGCTTTGGAATCCCAAGGGTATTGTTTCGGACAACGACCTGCAGTTTTCGAGGAAGTTTGAACAAGAATTGAACAGAATGGGCGTCAAACATTCTAAGTCGTCTGTTGCCTATCCCCAAGGCAATGGGTAAGCTGAAGCGGCAAACAAGCTCGTCTTGTCAGCCCTGTGCAAAAATAATGAAGGACGGAGTACGAGATGGTTGGACGAACTCCCTTCGGCTCTCTGGGCAGTCCGCACAACCACCCGTGGGCCTACGGGGGAAACCCCATTTGCTTTGGCTTATGGCTCTGAAGCCATGGCTCCCGCTGAGCTCCAACTTCCTACAGACCGAGTGGCTCTCTACGACGTCGAAAAGAATATAAACAACAGACAGGTCGACCTAGACCTTGTGGACGAGCGAAGATTGGATGCCCAGTTGAGAATGGAGAATTACAAGAAAAGAACCAAGGCGTACCACGATAAAAAAGTGAAGAAAAGGTTCTTTAAGGTCGGTGATCATGTTCTCAGGAAAATCGAAGCAACGGGACTCAAGGCCCGTCAAAACAAACTCTCCCCCAACTGGGAAGGACCATACATCGTCACCAGTGTGGTCAGAGAAGGAACCTATCGTCTAGCTAAGCCAAACGGTGAGCAACTAAAGCATCCTTGGCACGCTAATCATCTCACGAAGTATTACTTTTGAGATCGTCGTCAACACTCAGCGCCCTCAGGGCATCATACTTGTGGTTCTTATGTAACTTTTTCATTGTCATTTTTCGAAAATTTTGGAAGTTTGTGAGGGATAATCTATGAATCCTAGGAATGTTAGAAAGTAATCGAGTTGTCAATGTACGATTGTTGATCGGAAATTATCAATGGAAACTCGTCATTTCGCTGAACTTCGTCTATTACAAAAAGTTTAGAACGGGTGAAGCTTGACTTCCAGCCTATCAATCACTTTGATCAAGTATAAAGATCAGTCGGAGCAAAGACTCTGACTAACACCCACTTTAGCCAAGTATAAAGGTTAGACGAAGCCAGACTTCGTCGAACGCTATGACAGAATAAGACGACTCGTCCATAGAATCTTGTCTACGAGCAAAGACCTACGGACCATCGTACTATTCCTACGGGCTATAGAGAAGTTGAGAAAACACAAGTGTGAAGGGCCAGTCACCTTAAGACGACCCAGTTCTGGTCATCACTTACAACGACCACTCATACTTGTCCTCAAACTTACTCATTCAACAAGTTATCACATGCAATCTACGTTAACAAATAGAAAAAAAAAGGCATCGGATAACTTAAAAAATCAATAAAACAAACAAACATTGCACGACCCCCTCTAAACAACGAGGAAACAGGTTAATTACATTACAAAAATGAAAAATTGTTTGAGACAATGTTTGGAACCACCACCAAAAGACGGAGCATTGTTTACAAAATTACAAACGATCTCAGAAAAGATAATCACTGGGGACCAACTTTGGTAGGAGCTGCGTCAGGATCGGGGCCGCCTTCAACAAAATGAGCATAGTAGACATCAAAGTTCCCTGGGACGATGGCGGGGACGGGCCACTCGTCCTTCCCATCCTTAGCATCATCTTCCCTTATGATAAGGAAGTCGTTATCGGTGAAAGGGACAAGGGGATGGACCGAACGAGCTTCGTTGTCGTATGACTCCTCAGTGCAGAGATCAGCCAGCTTCCTGATAGAAAGCAGATCTTTCGTTATCGGATCCACCAAGAGCCGCCTAGCCATATGCTTGGCCCCATCCTTAAAAAAGCCACTAGCTTTCTGTGTAATCAGCTGGAGGCACTCAGTACTCTCCTTGAACTCCTTAACAGCATCAAGTCTGGCTTGGACCAAGGCGGCATCATGGCTCATCTTCATTTCTTCAATCTGTGCACGAGCGGAGTCAAAATTGGCCGTCATCTTCTTGAGCCTGTTCTCATAAACCCGAAGACCATCCTCAAACACCTTCGAGTCGGCTTCAGCTTTGGATTTCCATTCCTTCAAGATGTCAACCTCCTTCAAGATCTCATTCTTCTGATTCATCAAAGACTCGTAGGCAGCAGTTAGCTCGCCCACATTAGTCTCAGCTTCTTTCAGCTTCTGCTCGGCCGTCCCCTTCTCACCAACGGCCTGAATCAACTGTTCATTGCCCCGTAGCTCGACGTCCAAACATGCCCTGTAATCAGACGCCATAGCATCCATCATGGACGACAGCTGCAACAATAAAAATGTCAATACAAATATGAGAAGACGGGGGAATGATAAAAGCATAAGTTGGAATTACCTCTGTCTGAATTAGCCCAAGGCGGGCATGATAGGTTTCCGGAGAAAGTTTGGCTTCCTTCATCCGACGGGTAAGATCAACATCTCGGCCTCGTCTAGTCAAGGCCGCCCCCAACAACAGTGGATTCCCATTCCTCAGAAAATAGGGGATCCCAGCTATTGGAGAGGCCTTGGCAATCAAGGTCGCCATCTCCTTGGCCATCGCCTTGGTTAAGGCTCCTGAAGACGAGCCAGGAGTGTCTGCCCGTGGAGTGGAGGGATCAGACGAGCTTAGTGGGTCGTCGTTGGCTTTCTTATTCTTCCCTCTCTCCCCCTCAGAACCAATCGGATGATCCTTCCTTTTTCTAGAAGTACGGCCGCCGGCCTCACGCAATTCAGGGTTTGAGTCTGAACTCTCCACCGTCTCCACAGCAATTTGATCACCTCCTTGAACGACGACCTGTTGATTCCCAGCATCGTCGGCAGCACTCGCCTCAACCTCAACATCAACAGCAGCCTTTTCTGGTGCGTCCACGTGCGATTGACGATCACCCGTATTCAATCCTCCAACTATGGGCTGTCTTTCTATCATTGGGATGGCCTCAGCATTGTCCTTGGGGAGCTCCTCATTCCTCGTCATCATGTTCTCCTGACGGTTATAGATGGCATTGGACGTGGCCCTTTCCTTCCTCTTGGAACCCCTTTGGTTAGCTCGGATCGCCCCACTCATGATTCGTGCTTCGATTTTGTCGGTGTCGTCTTGGGTGAGAACTGCAAGACAAACGAGAGAGGTTAAGTTTTGTACGACGAGACAAAAGGCAAATTTACCAAAATGAAAAGACAAAGTAGTTCAGAGAGTTCAACCCCCAGGCATTTCAAGGTTGTCACAACAATCTTCCGGATGCTCGATGCGTGCCCTGGCGCAAACAACGCAATTATCTCCAAAAGTCAACTGATCATGAACAACCCAAACAGGATACCTAGCGTCGAGATTTACTTTCACCAAGGGGTCGGGTCCATACGAACGCTTTGACATCATGCCGGTCCTGATATATCCCCACTGGGAAGCTTCAATATCCTTATATGACACCCAGCCACGGTCCAACAAGGCATCAATCTTCTCCTTTAAAGCTTCAGCCCAAGGGGCCGGCCACACGTAGTCTTCGATAACCATTCTCTGATCTTGGGGGAACGGAAACTGCCACCCAACTCTGCTCTCGACGACTATCATATGGTTCTCCCAACCATACACCTTATTTGGGATGTCCAAGAAAAAATTCCGTGCGTTCCTGATTTAGGACACTCTCACTACGGATTTCCCTTTGGAGGTAGTTCGGGCCGTCCGATAATATTGGCGGAAAACTTTATTACATGGCTCGCAGCCAAGAAATCTGCAGACGACGATGAAACCGGACAGAATTCTAATGGTGTTGGCACTGACCTCCATGGGAACACACGACGAGTCTTCCAAGAACTCATTGATGAAGGGGTCAAGAGGTAGCCTCAATCCAAACTCAAACTATTTGTAGAAAAATGCCACCTTCTCCTTACTGGTCAGAAGGGATTGACGACGAGGCTCATACTCGGCCAGACTAAGATACTCAAGCTTGTATGTCGAAGCCTGAACTCTGAAGGAGTCTCGTAGAGCGTCGATCATTTGTTTCCCGAAGTCCGTCTTCCTGAGAGCAATTTTGGGCAGAGCCCATCTCCCTTCTGCCCCACCACCGAATCCTCGTCCATTCCCTCCAGCACTTGCGCTTGTAGGGAAGGCATCAACAATCTGAGTGCCCGCAGCGCTGGTGCTAGCCTCATTGATTTCTGGGATTGGTTGGTTAGGACGACCGTCGTGATCCATTGCTACAAAACAAGAAAGAGCAAGGGAATCAGTCCTAACGTTCTCAGGTGACGACCTATATAGCGGCGACCTAGATTCCCCTGTAGCCGAATACCTAAGTGAATCACGACGGGATAAGGAATAATTGGCTCGTATATGATTGGGTAAGTCGTTCATAGATCTAAAGGGTGTCACCCGTGGGTCATCTTCCTCAAAATTTCCAAGAGCCTCACCAATTGGAAATCCTTGAGGTTCATTTTCAAAATCGAACTTTGCCAAAATAGATGAACATTCAGTCAAAGGAATCTCCCTCCAGATACCTTTAAAACATTTATACACCCTTTGATTTAACCCAAAACCGAATTTGACCCCTCTCTCAAAGCTGATGGTTCTGGGCCCCATTTAACTAATTTCCGAAACTCAACGAAAAACCCAGAAAATAATGAACAATCAAAAGGATTACCTGGGGAAGAGATTGCCGGTGAATTTTCCGATGAATTTTCCGGTGGGTTTGATGGCGGCAAGTTGAATAAATCTCTTATCCACGCTGCTGGTTTGCTCAAGGGTGGTGAAGCTAGAACGGTCAAAGCTGCCGGAAAGCGTTTGCACGGTGGCCGGAATGTTTGTTGATGGTTGCCGGAAATCGCCTTTGCTACCCTGCTCTCAATGCTCAAGATTTTAGAAAGTTTGAAATGGAGGAGGGAGTAAGCTTTTATATGTGGGGAAGATGAAAGGTTGCTACCTGGGAAATCCAAACGGCGAAATGATGGGCAATAAATACCCACTTCAACTTTCGAGGAGAATGTCCCATC
Organism: Adenophora triphylla var. japonica; assembly: GCA_022495995.1. NCBI lineage: Eukaryota > Viridiplantae > Streptophyta > Magnoliopsida > Asterales > Campanulaceae > Adenophora > Adenophora triphylla. Next base: position 23,355 of record JAFEMH010007462.1, on the reverse strand, counting down.
ACGGGACACGTGTCAATTAATGGAGGGATCCCAGCCGCCCACGTCATCAATGCTGACGTCACCATAATTCAAAATTCAAATTGACGGCCGTACGGATAGCCTTGGAGGGAAAACGACAAATCCTGGCCCGTCAAGACGACCCATAAGTTGGGGGCCACTGAACGGAATATTCTGTGATGGGCCGAGCCCAACACTTCGCTACGAGCTAGGGGCCCAACAGGCCCACCAAAGGACCAACTACGAAGGATCCGATCAAGACCTGGGTTATGGCCCGTCCAACAACGGATGGCGGTCGTCGCCACTGAGCGACCAAGCCCATCCAAGCGACGAGCCAATACACCCTTGAGTAAGGTTTGGACCTTAGCCCGTCGATACGTCAGGAAGAGGTCATCGATAATGAGCTATGGCCCACATAACGACGAGCCTTTCCTGCCGCGCCAAGCTGATCTCTCCCAAGAAGTAAGCGTCGTTATTGAACGACCAATTCTCGTTGCTGCTCGCTCATCGAGTCATCTCTCGAGGAGACGACCCAATTGGACGTACAGATCCAGGTCGTCCCTTCCATTAGCTTCCTCAACAAGCTTAATTAATTAGCTAATTTGGGATAATGTCAGACCTACCACAGTGCCTTGTTACACGTGCAATCATATAACCAGCAATAATGCCAAAAGGTGTGCAGGTTGACTTTCCCTTATAAGGCAAGCTGCTTATCAATGTCAGGTGCTGCAGTGTCCTTGTTTAGGCGGACCAACCCCAGCGTGACACGTGTATGCCTAGGTGTAAGTACCCAAATCTGGCTCATGCCTTCCGGTTAAATTTCCCGGCAATTTCGGTAAGTTTCCCGGTAATTCCCCGGACCTTCCTAGTGTTCCGGAAATGTCCTGGAGCAGTCCCAAATTAAAATTAGGGCTGAAGGAAGCCTTCCTAATTAAGAAAACACGTTTTTCTTAATTAGGAAGAAGGTTCTAGAATAATGCCACCTTGCATGGTTCTAGAATGCTGAGTCATTGTGGATAAGCCCGCACGGCTGCATTAGCCCAAGGTCTCTGGCCGCACGGCTTCATTAGCCTTATCCAGACTGCCTATAAATAGAGCCCTCCTCTACCCATTTCAAAACAACAACAATACACACAATCCATAGCAATACACTCAGTCACTCCCAAGACGTGAAGAATATTGGTGAAGGCTCAAGAAGGTGAAGAAGAAGGCCAAGAAGCTCCCTCCCTCCTCCTTGAAGATCCAAGACCAATCTCTCCTCCTAGCTCCGACCAAAGAAGCAAATAAAGCAATTGGTAACCTCGCACGCCCTAACCTTGCTTTTAATTGATATACTTGCTCATTGCATTCATATATCTTGCTTGGGACTTGGCATTCATAGTTAAAGATCACATCTTTATCACCCCCTTCCCCTTGTGCATGCATTAAGACCTCATTTGTCATAAAAATGTAGTCTTTTTCATAAAGGTGCATCCTTTGCACCTAAAACTCCCATTTTCAAATAAAAATGTCATTTTTATGCATCATTTGCATATAAAAATCCAATCTTTTCAATAAAATGCATCCTTTGCATTCAAAACCCCTTGTTCAAGCATCATTTGCTTTAAAGACCATGTCTTTACCATAAACTAGCATCATATGCTTTTCAAAATGCAATCTTTATGCATCATTTGCATAATGAATGCCAATTTCTTCAACAAAAATGCATCATTTGCATAAAAATCAAATCTTTATGCATCATTTGCAATAACGATTATTTCTTTAAACTAAGTGCATCATTTGCAACCCAAAAATGTCATCTTTTCATTAAAGTGTCATTTTTCATCATGCATTCCCCCTTTCCCCCAACCTTGGAACGGACCGGTGTAAAAGATCCTATCTTTACATCGTTCCTTCCATTAAAGGTTCACGATTTCTTTAGAAAGGGACACCTTGAACCCTATATCTCCGATTATCGCTTAAGAAAGAGTATGAAGCCTCTATACGAGCTCGACCGTCTTAAAGCGTAGGATTGATGGGCTAAGGACCCTCCTTTTCTAAAGAACCTCATCTTTGACCAAAAGAGAGTCATTCTCTCGATCACGCAAGTCCCGAGGGTCCCGAGGTTTAAAATGCGACGATCACAAGTCATAAGATGAGGACGGGATCATAATCCCAAATACATAAAATTCCAAGGAATCCCGAGCGACAACCAACAAATGGTTTGTACGTCCGGAAGACAACTTGGGACATTTCCCCCCTTATTTTCAAACACATGCACACAAGAAAGCACGATTACTGAAATCTTGGGAGACTTGCTCCGGCAAGGCACTTTGGGTGAACACCAAACGTTCTTCCCAAGGGGTAACTTAACCTCCGAACCCATAAAACCTTTTTTTCAAAGTTTTGAGGTAATCAAAATGGCGTGGCGACTCCGTTTTTCAAATAACTCGGATGTCTTCAAACTCGCGTGAATCCAACACAAAATTTGGGCACCACATTCACAGTTTGGCGACTCCGCTGAAGAAAACCCAAAGGAGAAAAGCTTTTATTTTCAAAACAAAAAAAATCGATACTCGGTATATAGGTGGAAACCACTTACCCTTCCTGTACACTCCCTGACGTGGGAGTTGGGATAACCGGTGGTTTAACAATCCACGTACCAGTATCCCTTTTCGAAAAAAAATAATTTTGAAAAAAATAGAAGAAAGCTTTTCCCTTTGAGCGGGTTAGACTCCCATCGCCGATTTCATTAATCGCGCTTGCTTTCTTTACCATGCATTGCATCATTTGCATCTTGGAATTTGTGCATACTTTGAACGGAAAAGAACCCGAAAAATAGCAAAAGGAGTGGAACCTGGAAAATTGATCCATGCAGTCGTACGGCTCAATCCTCATTGGATTCTGACCGGGCGACCTCAGTGGCAATTCCACCAGGAAAAATCATGGTTAATCTGGGCGCCCTAGCGGCTGGGGCTATTCAGCTCCATGACTCGATCGGGGCTCCCGAGAAAAATTTACGTGCTTACGTGTTGCATTTTCCCCGTCCCGAAAATCATTCCTTTAAAACACATTTCGAAAATCTCTCGTTTTAACTCAAAAAGGAACATTTTTAGGAGACCGCACACTACGCGCACCCGATATATCCCGTACACTTTGCACGCACGTCCTTCAAACCCGAGGGTGGTTCCAACTAGCACACGGACAGCCTCTTTACGATGCTCCCCGGCGCGCACGGAATCATCCCAACCTCCCCTACGGCAAAACAAAGGTTTCGACCAATGCACACCCGTGTCACACGCTTTCAAAACCGTGACTTTTGGTTGGTTTTTGGTCTAGTCCGTGTCATATAGCCCACTTGCATACCCACGTAAAGGTCAAGCCTTAGCTCATAACTAAGCCAAGATTGTCGCTCAAGCGAAATGCCGAAATTCCGACAAGGAAAAATCGGTGGAATCCTCGACTCCGACATTGACTATTGACCTTGACCCGCACGGAATGCGTAAGAGTCAAGACCGAGTCTTTGCCAAAAAATCAAAAGATCTTTCGCTCAAGCGAAGCTCGCCAAAATTCCGACAAGGAAAAATTGGCAAGATCTTGACCGGCATTGACTTCGATTCCGACTCACGCACCGCGTATGCAACGAAGTTCAATGTGACACCGTGTCATCCGGCTTTTTACCGCCCCGACCCATGCCTATTATTCTCTCGGACATTACCGAAAGTCAAAACCGTCATTCGCTCAAGCGAAACTCGTCAAAGATCCGTCAAGGCAGAGACGAGACTTTCTGGTATGCCTTGACTATAATCCGCACGTCGTGCGTTGAAAAGTCTTATGACCCGCTAGGACCCGATAGGAGCGTTCTTTACTCTCGGTGGTGGGATCCGCGTGCCACTATGTGACCCTCGCCCGGGCCGCCCACCCCGGGAGGTCGAAATACGTGTGGAATACGAGGGGCTTATAGACGTAGTGACGGAACCCACCGATCCAAGATCTAGAGTAGTTGTGAAAAAGAAGGGCGTAATCCCTTTTCCAACCAAATAGATATTAATAAAAGACACTGTTTTAAGTAAACTTGAAGATTCTAATTTGCATATTGCTTCGAGCCTTCAAACCTCTAAACACCTACCCCGAGTCTAAACCTTTCCTATCCCTTTCCCGCTAGCGAGAAAGAAGCTGGGTGAGAATACCGGGTCGCCGACTTGTTAGCGCAGTAATCCTCGACAGCTCGCCGTAATCCCGCTCGAGAGTCGAATGGCCGATTCGGACAGAGAATAGTGGGTAACTCTAGGGAAGAAGCAGTAGAGTTATGCATGCCATGACAGAAGCTTTGAAAGCCGCTCCGTCTCATCTTTTAGTAAATACAAAGATGTGCTCGTGCATGGTCCTCACCATCGTCGGCCAAAGAACCTATCCCACACCCGTCTCCGGTCGATGATCCCCCAGTGACACCCTTTCCTTAGCTAAGTGCCAATCTCGCCTGCCATCGCTAAGTTCGTACTTTGTCAACGCTCGCGAATCGGCTACTAGCCTCTGTGCTAAGATCACTGAGAATCAAGAATGGCCAATTTACAGCTGATGATGACAGCCCTCAAGACAAGAAGTCAAGAATGACTGGATCGCAAAGAGATGGAAGATGAAACCACGAACGAGGTTCCGTATCCAAAGCCCGCAAAGAGCTCAGAGCCTCTGCAAGTTCACATTAAAATAGCGACGCTACGAATTTACACGCTACGTTAAAATTTCCCAAGCGACGGAAAAATGCGACAAGGTCGTGCCCTTACTGGCAAAAAAGAAGGCCCGGCTGAGATCTACCAACGCTGAATAAACCCCCATCGAGGAATAATATCCGAGTCTGGCTTCATGCTGAGAATCTCATTAAGTCCTATTGAAGAAGAGCGCTCACGCCTTGGAAGAATTAACCATTTGAAGAGCATTCCGTATCACTCTTATCCCTAAGACAATGATAAATCCAAAACTAACAATGCCCTTAACAATGAATCATATGGCGTCCAAGATGCCCTAAATGACCTACATTAAAAGAAATCCTCAGCTAGGGTACCGTTCCCAGATGCCCTCAAGATTCTATAGGCCTCTGCCCTAAGGTTCCCAAGGGTGGGATACCCTATGGTCCCGCAGGAAAGCCTTCCCAAATAGGAAAGAAAGAACCCGTAGGCTACGACCCTTAATAGAGCCTGAGAATCCCACAGGATGCAAGTGTTACAAGATGGCGAAAGATATGCCCTAGTGAAATGGTCGCCTGATGGAAGAAGAGCATGATCACTATGCCCAGCTAAGCCGCATTGAAAGCTATCAGAAAGACTGCGTAATGCCGCCTCCAAAGCTTTGAGAATCTGACCTTAAATGTGAGGGTCTCAGAGAACACAATTACCAACTATGCCCCAAATGCCATACACTGGTAAAGCGAAGACATCTTGAAGGCTCGCCTACAGAATGAGCCAAGTTAATGGACACTCCAGAGTCTACTGAAGCCCAAGAGCCTCGCCTCACGTCCGCACAAGAAGAAGCCGAGAAAAGACGGCCTTCGCATGGACCCGAACTCTATACCCTATGCATTGACTCAAGAACTGCCGGGGCTACTTCAAAAAGTGCCGACCGACTTTTCATGACATTATCCACAAAGATTGAGGTATACGTGATTGTACGCATCGAAAGAGGATTCCACTAAAGCTTGACTGCCTGGATGCTATGCCCCTCATTCCATGAGTCCTCCTAAATGCACCTTCATATAGGACAAGGGAAGTCAACATGATTTGTATATGGGGAGACGATGCTATAGATGTCACCAAAGATCAAGCATCATGATTAATGTATCCCTATGCGAACTTCCCGATTTATGCTCTAAATTGAAGTACATCGGCCCTTTACAATCGCTGACCACTTTTGTTAAGCCCATCTTGCCAAGCTCATGACAAGCCTGAGAATGGCTCATAATAAAATGTCATGCTTTTCATTAAAGAGTCATACTTATCATGCATTTCCCCCTTCCTAACCTATACAAACCTCATCTTTCTACGTTGCCTTCTATTAAAGTTCATGATTTCTTGGGAAAAGGATAACGTTGCCCTATATCTCCAATTGAGAAGAATCTCTCGGGGTAGAGCTCCACCGTCTTAAAGCTAGGATTGATGGGCAATGGTTACATTCCTTGCCTAAAGAACCTCATCTACCCAAAAGAGCAAAGTCATTCTCTCAAGTACGCAAGTCCCGAGGGTCCCGAGGTTTAAAATGCGATGATCATAAGCATAGATGATGACGGGATCATAATCCCAAATACATAAATTCCAAGTAATCTTCACATACCTGGTGTTGTACGTCAAGATACCCCTACTGCGACATTCCTATGTACTCCCAAACACATGCACACAAAGAAAGCACGCAAGCAATTTCCTTAATGAAATCCCTATGATTCCTAAGGCACTTCTCTGGGTGAACGCCCCAAATTCTTCCCAAGGGTCTGAAGGAGCCTTCCTAACCATAAAACTACTTTTTCTTAATTTTGAGGTAATCAGAAATGGCACTTGCATGGTTCTAGATAATGCCTGATGTCTTCAAACTGGATAATGCCTAACCCTATTTGCTGCACACATTCACATTGGCTTCATTAGCCTTATACCGCCTATAAAAAGCCCTCCTCTACCCATTTTCAACACACAAAAGTCGATACTTGACAAGTCCCCAATTACCCTTCCCTACGTGAAGCGCCGTGGGCTCGAAGGATAAGAAGGCTGAGAAGCAATCCCTCCCTCCTCCTTGAATAAAATCCTCCTCCTAAAAAAATAGAAGAAAAGCTTCTTCCCTTCGCAGACTACCTTTGCATCGCCCTAATTTCTTAATTTGCTCATCTTTAGTCTTTAGTATGCATCATTTGCATCTTGGGTGGTTTCTATACTTGAATCTTGGTAACCCAAAATAGCAAAGGGAGTGGAACTCATTTGTCATGCAAAAATGGTAGTCTTTTCCTAAGGTGCATCCTTTGCACCTAAGACCCCATTTTAAATTCCACCAGAAAATGTCATTGTAGTTATGCTCATTTGCACATACAAAATAATCTACTCAATAAAATGCATCCTTTCCAAAATTTACCTGCTTTGATGCATTTTTGCATAAAAATCATTCTTTACATCATTTGCAATAAAGATATTTCTTTTAACTCAAAAGTGAATCATTTCGCGGAGACACCACACTGTCATCTCATATATCCCACACTTTTGCACGCACGCCCTTCAAACAACCTTGGAATGGACTCGCATAAAGATCCTATCTTTACATCGTTCTTCCATTAAAGGTTCCATATCCCCTTTAGAAAGCAATGGACACCTTGAACCACAAATCTCCGATGTCACACGCTTTCAAGAAACCAAGTTAGGTCTATCTGGGGTCTAGTCCGCTGTCTTAAAGCGTAGGATTGATGGGCTAAGGCGCCCCTTAGCTCATAAAGAACCTCATCTTTCGACCAAAAGAGCAAATTTCTCTCGATCACGCAAATCCCGAGTGGTCCCGAGGTTGACTATGCGATGACCCGCACTAAGTGCATAAGGTTGTCGGGATCATAATCCCAAATTTAAAATCTTCGCTCAGGAAGCTCCTTCCGACAAGGAAAAATTGGCAAGATCTGTGTTAGAAGACAACTTCGGGACATTCCCCTTTTTCTCAAACACGTATGCAACGAAAGTTCAAGCAAGCACATCGAAATCTTCGCCCGACTTGCTCATATATTCTCGACACTTTGGGTCAAAAAACCGTCATTCCCAAGGGGTAAACTAACAAAGATCCGAACACGTAAAAGATTTTTTCAAAGTTTTGAGGTAATCAAAATTCGGCGTGGCAAAGGACGACCCGCCAAATTACCCGAAGGATGTCTTCAAACTCGGTGGGAATCCAAGCGTGTTCTATAGACCCCACATTCACGGCTGCTCCACCCCGGGAGGTCGAAATACGGAGAACAGAGCTTTATTTTCAGACAAGATCGAACCCACGATCCTGTGATAGTAGTTGGAAACCACTTAACCCCTTTTCCAACCAAATAGATATTAGGATAAAAGACATGGTTTAAGTAATCCACTTCCCGAAGATTCTAATTTGCATTTTGAGCCTTCATAAAATACCTTTTGGAAGTCTAAGACCTTTTCCTATCCCTTTCAGCCGAGAAAGAGCGCGAGATCGTGCCGCCGACTTTACCATGCATTGCATCATTTGCATCTTGGAATTTGTCGCATACTTTAAACGGGGAAACAACCGATAGCAAAGGCATCGGCTTGGGGAACCGTAGATGATTAGTGGAAGAAGAGCTAGCCTATAATCAATGCCCTCATCTTTCATAACCCATTAAAAAATCATTTTGGTTAATCCTCCAATACCCTGCCGTTGGGTCCTTTTTCACTTCCTCTCACATCCGGGGCTCCCGGAAAATTTACGTGCTTACGTGTTAGCAAATTTTCCTACCTTGGAATCCCGAAAATCATTCCAATTTTGTAAAACACATTATGAAAATCTCCTTTTAACTCAAAAGGGAACGAGAATTTAGGAATGGGGGATTTAAGTGATGATGACCTCAAAGAGAAGGAATGGACACTTGCACGCAACGGAAGTCCTTCAAACCCGAGGGCAAGATGAGTTTCGAGCCACGCACGGACGAAATCACGTGCTCAGCGACGTGGAATCATCCCAATACGCAAAGGCTCCTGAGAAGGATGAGGTACATGAGTCCTATATCCTAGAGTTCAATACTCCGTGACTCTGGTAGGTGAATGGAGAGACTTGATCATATAGCCCAGCCAAAAGAAAGTGGGCTCACCGATCTAGAACATAAGTAAGATTTTCGCTCAGCGAAGCCAAACTCTCGACGAGAAGGGTACTCTATCGTAGTGTTAGTAGTCACTCCGAAACTTGGTCTCAAGAAGAATGTATGGATGCCTTGGAAAGAGTCCTCGAGTTTAGAGGCGACCTAAGTCCCCTTTATGTCCTACGATGATAATGATGTCTTCCCTCAAGGTAATCCCTAAAATTCCGACAAGGAAGAGTCTCGGCAGATCCCTCATGGCGGCGTATCCCGACTTCGCTTTGCCCTCATTGGTCAGTAAGAGCCAAGCGAAAAGTTCCCACGAGAGCTTTCGTGTGACACCGATGAAGACCGCCAAGTGCCGAAGGGACAATAGAGGAGCTGGTTAGCCTGTAAGCCAAAAGTCCTGAAAATATCTCGTCATTCGAAGGCGAAAAGGAACCCGCCAAAGATTCACCGCAGTAATCCTTACGATGATGGAATTTCCCATTTCCTTGACTATAATCCAACGCCAAAGATGCCGTTGAAAGGTCTGACCCCAGAAAGAAAGACATGCGTTCGATTGTGCTGATCTGAGGAATGTGATCCTACTCATAAAGAGTTGCTAGGTTCGGATGAGAAAGCCATTTGCCAAGCTCCAAACTCGTAAGTGATAATCCATGCCGACTTTGAAAAGTTTGAATGAGACTCGTGAAAGCTTTAACCAAATAGATGTGAATTGAAAAGGTCAAAAGTCATGTAAACTTCAAGACCTAATTCGAAGCCGCCTATGCTTCCTAAGTAAACACTGGCCAATCGATCAACACATCCATACGCCGCAAGAATCCGCCCGACTTTGAAAGAATTGAAAATCCTCCGAGGAATAATGACCAAGGAAAATCCAACGCTCTGCTGATGAATCTCGGGACGATGAGTGAATCCTTGGTGCCGATTTCTAAGGGTGACAAAGGAATGCCGTTTTCGGGTAACCAAATGACTAGAAAAAGACCTTATAAGCCGTTTCAAAAGTCGACTGATAAGGAGGATCCGGGCCCTAACTCGCCTGAAGTACCCAAGCCAATATCTCCTTATGGTCCCCGTCGTGACCTCCTCTTCATACCCTCATAAGTTGAAGCTAGAAGAAAGTTTGGCCAAGACCATGGTGCCCATAGATGTCACTCCTGATGAGGTCGTCCTAAATGATTGGAAATATCCACTACGGAAACATCATTACCTTCACCGAATTTGACCTCGCCAAAAAGGGGCTAGTCACAACGAACTCTTACATCACAAGCCCGCTTAGAAGAGTCGATTGCCACGAGTACCAGTCGACTGGGGTCCGCAATGAATGTCTTGCACCTTAAAATGATGGATTTATTGGATCAAGCCAACGACTTAAAGCCTTCTAGTCGACTATTAAGGCCTATGACTCACCGCACGATCGCTTGGGTATCGCCACTCTCAAGATGTGGTTCGGAAAGGTCATGGACGCTTGATTTTCAAGTTATTGACATTCCGATTTCATTTACCGCTCATTGCCGGGACGGCTGGGATCCACTGCGTATAAACGGGGTAGCCTCTACTTTGCATCACCAAGGCCAAATTTTTGGCCGAGTGATGGAACTATCACCACCATTTATGGGGACAAGTGTCACGTCAGGAAGGAACCAAAGACCGGGATATCCCGATATTGGAGATCAAGCACGATGATGAAGGGTTACATTGACCGATTCTCCGTAGAGCTTCTTCCAAGGCACAAGTGTGTGCACTCGACCACCACTACTTCCGATAAAATCCCTCCCGCTACGAGATGATGCGAAAATGAGTTATCTTCCGGGACTTGGATTGGGTAGAAGACTTCAAGGTCGTAACACCATCATTGATGTGAAGGAGCAGACTACTGTATATGGCTTGGGTACAAACCGAACTCTCGATGCCGAAAAGCTAAAGGCACGAAGGTGAAGGGGTCCACCTCCATCCTTACAGCCGTCTCTCGACCCATTACTTTATAAAAGGAGGGACACAATATGATGAAAGGACGCGCATCTCCTTGCGTAAAACCCTTCTAGAGAACCTTGAGAAAGTTAGGGGGAAAGCCAAACAATCCCCGTTCAAGAATGTTCCTTTATTTGCCGGGCTGACCTCGGGGCTACCACTACCGCTCAGAATGAGTACGCTTCAAAGGAAATCCTGCCACAAGGTCAAAGAGTCGCATCCTGTGACAAATGGACTTCTTCCGCCAGCAGTTAGCTCTTCCCAAAGATCGCCTGTATAGAAGCCGGGCCAAGAAGCTGAAGACAAATAAACTGGGTCATAAGAGTTGCTTTGACGAAGAAGCACAAATCCCAGACTTGATCGACTTCGGGCTCGAGAGCGATGAGATAGTTGCCAAGTTATTGGAGACGATGGTGAAAGTCATTTTGATCCTCGCACTTTGGTAAATATGCACAATAAATGCTTAATCAAGAATTGGGAGACATTCTCGTGGCCGAGAGCTCCTCAGGCCGACAAAGAAATGATCACGGAGCTGGATTTCACTCTCGTCCTTCTCAACCCGGGGCCGTGTCAAACACCCCGTTGTCTATTCACCCGAGTCAGTCTTGGAATTCTTGGGGCCCTCGTAGTTTGGTCCGAAGGCCTCTACGCCCGAGGATTATGAAAATGTAATCGATGTCATCTTTCCCCTGATCTTCAATGAAATGACAAATCCTTCGATTATCCTCTTATCGTCAACTTAACAAATGATAAATTAACTCAAAAACTTAACAACAGCTTAATAATGAATCATTTGAACAAGATGCAAACACACTAAACGAACAATACATTAAAGAAATCTTTAAGGTGTTTCGTAAAAGAGGAAACCCAGGCCCAAGCCGGCCGAGGAGGTTTTCATAAGTGCGAACCTCGGGTACTAGCCGAGGAACCTAAAGAGACATTACTGCATTGGAAGCTTCTTCCGTGGGGCCGAAAGGGACAGATTGATCGAGCCGCTCGTAGAATACGTCGACGTGTTTGCATGGTCATACAAGGATATGCCGGCTAGACAGCTCGATAGTAGAACACGTAATCCCTCTAGCACCGTATGCTAAGCCGCAAAGCGTAAACCGAGAAAGATTAAGCCGCGAATGGTCTCTACAGTGTCAAAGAAGAAATTGAGAAGCTATTGCGGGTAGGGTTCATCGTAGTCATCGAATACCCGACATGGTTGTCCAACATCGTGACCGTAACCAAGGCCAATGGGAAGGTGCGTCGCCGTGTGGATTTCCGAGATCCGAACAAGGCCAGCCCCAAAGACGACTACCCTCTCGCCAAACATAGACATCCCGGTGGACTCCACCGCCAACTACGAAGTCAAATCCTTCGTTGATGGTTTTGCGTGCTACAACCAGATCAAGATGGCCGAGGAAGACCAAGAAAAGACAGCCTTCACCACACCACGGGAACCTATCGTTATACAAGAATGCCATTCTGGCTCAAGAATGCCGTGGGCTACTTACCAAAGGGCAGCGACCGCGCTTTTTCATGACATGATCCACAAGGAGATTGAGGTCTACGTAGATGATATGATAATCCACTCCAAAGGAGAAGGTGGGCGCACTTTGTTGACCTACGAAAATTCTTCGAGAGGTCGAGACAAAGATTCCACGAGACTAAACCCCTCGCCAAATGCACCTTCTGAGTGACAAGGGGAAAAGTGCTTGGGTATATGGTCACGGAGCGAGGTATAGAAGTTGACCCCGAAAGATCAAAGCCATCATGGATACGAGGCCACCTCAAACCCGCATTAAGTCAAGAGCTTCATGGGTAAATTGCAAGACATCGCCCGTTTCGCCAATCGCACCACTACGCGCGAGCCCATCTTTCAAGCTCATGAAGAAGAATGTGGACAATGTAATGGACCGAAGAATGCCAAGATGCCTTTGACCAGATCAAGGCATACTTAGTACATCCCCCCCTATGCCCCCACATAGACATGTAAGCCTCTTCTCGCTTCTATCTCACCTGTCACGTACACTAGCTGGGGCTATGCTTGCTCAGGAAAAGAAAGACTCTCGGTAGAAAACGCCATTTACTTTGTCACCGGAAGCTACAGTGGAGCGAGCCCAATTACTCAAGATGTGAAAAGACCTCGTGCAGATCGGTCCGGGTAGTCGGCAAATTGAAGCATTATACGCAAGCCCACCCCCGTGAATTTGGTCTCGAAAATGGACCCCATCAAGTACATCTTCGACAAGCCTTCCTCTCGATGCGCTTAGCGAAGTGGTCCTTCTTCTTGGCAGTATACGACATCAACTATGTGACCGTAAAGGCCATCAAGGGTCAAGCATTGTCGATCACCCGGCGAACTTCCCCAAGAATCGAAGACAGTGAGGGCCCGAACCCCAATTCCCTGATGAAGGGATCTTTGCATTTGAGCCCGAGAATAGATGGCAATTGTTCTTTGACTGAGCCGCTAACAAAAGAGGAAATGGTGTAGGAATGCTATCGGTCGATCCGAAAGATGAGCATACCCCCATAGCCCTCAAGTCAACTTTCCCGCCACGAACAATGTCGCCGAGTATGAAGCCTCGCATTGCCGGTTTGGAGGCCGCCTTAGAAAGAAATGTCAAGGAGCTCGAAGTTTACTGAGACTCACTGATCATCAACCAAGTCTCCAACAAGTGGAAGACTGTGGACCCTAATCTCGCAACGGTATCATGCCCATATGGAGGAGTTGACCGGACAGTTCAGAGAAGTGACTTTCCACTACTTGCCGAGGGAAAAGAACAGATTCGCAGATGCCCTAGCTACTCTAGCCTCATTGGTAGAGATCCCCGAGGAAAAGCCATAAAGCCCTTCGTAGTGGGTAGCAGAAGAGAAGCCCCACTCTTCGTCCAGAAGTGGACTGGGACCCGAGCCCATAAAGGAACCTTGGTACAATCGTATTTACCAATTCCTCAAAGACGGAGAGTCGCCCTTTCGTGAGACGAAGAAGGTAGACCAAAAGAAGGTGTCGAGCCAAAAGCTTGCGAGCCCCGAAAAGGTTGGGCCTCCCATTATGTCATCCTAGGAGGCAACCTCGTACAAGAAACGCTATCAAGGACCACTCCTCTTATGTGTCACTCAAGAAAGAGCCAGAGAGTTGATGACCGAAGTCCACAATGGTCCTTGCGGTCCTCACATGAATGCCGTGAGCCCCGATGCAAGTGATCCTCGTAATGGGTTACTACCGGATCTCCATGGAGACAGATCGCATTCAAGACGTCCGAACCTGCGACAAGTGCCGCGGTTTGCCAACCTCAACCATCTCCCCACCTCATGACCCGTACCGCATGACGACTCCTTTGGCCGTTTGCAACTTGGGGCATTGACGTGATAGGGAAAATAGCCCCGACCGGAAGCAATGGGCACGTAGTTCGTGTTGGTAGCCATCGACTACTTCACCAAGTGGGTAGAGGCCAAGTCCTACAAGGTCCTCACTTCCGTAAAAGTGGCCCAGCTTCATCAAAGAAAACATAATGTGCGTATATGGGGTGCCCAACGAGATCATTTCGATAATGGGTCACACTTCAAGGAGACCGCGATAGATCGGCCGTCGTAATTCGTGAGTTACTCGCCACAAGTCATCCCCTGCATGCACTCGACCAATGGAGCCGTGGAAGCCGCTAATAAGACACTCGAGCGGATCATCCCAAGATGGCCACCCGTGGTCGTGATTGGCCCGAAAAGCCGCACCTAGCACTCGGGGCTACGTAACGTCTGTCGAATGTACCACAGAGAAACTCCTTTGCCCTAACTTACGGGATGGAAGCAAAGGTTACCAAACTGGAGTTGGAAATCCCGTCTATTAAGGGTCCTCCCGGAAAACAAAGGTCAATGAAGTAGAAATGGTTGCGCAAATGCATGATGAGTTAGCCCCTGCTGACGAGAGAAGTGCTAAAAGCCATGGAACACACCCGAGCCTACCAGAGGCGAACGGCCGTGAGCGTTTGATAAAAGGTCAAGGCCGTAGACATCAAAGAGGGTGACTTAGTGCCGAAAGTAAAGCCCCTACCGTAGACAACCCCCGGGAAAATGGGAACCCGTCTCGGATCGGCCCTTATGTGGTGCGTAAGATATTATCTGGAGGAGCCATGAAGCTTGCACTTGGATGGCAATCCCTTTGTCCACCCAAATAACGGTGATAAACTCCGAAGATACTATGTCTAATAAAAAAAAAAAAAAAAAAAATAAAAAAAAAAAAAAAAGTGCAAAAAGAGTAATACCCAAATTAGGGCCGAAACCCCAAAAAGGGCGGTCTAGGCAAAAGACAGGGTTGCACATATATAAAAAAAAAAAAAGAAAAAAATCTTAGTGCAAAAGAGTAATGCCCAAATTAGGGCCGAAAACCCCAAAAAGGGCTTTCAGGCAAAAACAAAGAGCCGCACATGAAAAAAAAAAATTAGTTCACTGTAATGAACTACGTGAGACTGAGCCCCTTAGCCTTTCTTGTAAAAGGGGAACGTAGGCAGCCATATATGGTTCGGTCTAAACAATAAAAAGGACGATTAAGTTTCCATGAAATATGTCCCGATCAATAAAAAAAAAGACATTTGAATTTCCATGAAATGTGTCTTGACTAATTTCTAAAATAATATTTCTTGTTCATTACAAGTTAAAAACTTCTTGATGAGTTCAAGCACGGCTCACC
Source organism: Adenophora triphylla var. japonica (assembly GCA_022495995.1). Lineage (NCBI taxonomy): Eukaryota > Viridiplantae > Streptophyta > Magnoliopsida > Asterales > Campanulaceae > Adenophora > Adenophora triphylla. Next base: position 7,927 of record JAFEMH010007462.1, on the reverse strand, counting down.
TCTTGACTCTCGCTTAACCTCGCTACAAAGATCTAAAAATACAATAAAATGCCTAAATAAACTAATGTGTTTGCAAAATGGCACAAGGGAATCCTAAGAAAAGATCCGTCGCCGTCATTCGCCGAGTCTTCTTGGTCTTCTTCCCTTTTCCTCGGCCTCGTCGAGTCTTCTCTTCCTTTTTCTTCTCAATAATGTCGGTGATCCCTCATCCCGACCTCTCGGTATCCTCACCGGAGCCTCTACCAACCCCGTGTCAATGAGCGCTCTCTATCCGAGCACGAGTCCGTACCTCCTCCCTCTCGAGCCTCGGGCCAAAGGAGCCGACCTCGACAACCTCTTGTACCGAGCCTCCATATCTCCGACCAAGTCACCTGACCGGGTTATGGCAACTCGCCTTAGCCTCGCCTCCCTCGTGAGTCCTACTCGAGCCGAGCCGCCTCCCAATAAAGCCTCCGACGCCTATCCTCCAAGATAACCTCGAGTCGCTCCCATCTCTCTCTCGTACTACCCGCGTAGACAAGCCGTGGTCAAGATGGTGCTCTTCCCGCTTCCCGAAGATAGCCCCGGGTGGGAAAGCAAAGATATGTCCAAGCCCTCGAGAAGAAAGAGAAGCCGGGCCGGATCCCTCATGTCCAATGACACCACCTCCATGGTCCGGATGTCCTCCCAATCACTCAATGGCTCCCGTAAAGCCCCAAACCGCCCGGATACCAAGCAGGTATATAGAAGGATGACCAAAGCATAACCCGGAACCCTCACAACATAAGACTCGAAATATCCTCCCGTCCGCAACCTCCAATGTGGTATCCACCAACGGATGTCCGAAGGGATAGCCTAGCCATCATCAGCCTCCCAGCCTACCCCGTTGCTCGTCGCTCTAGCGCACCTCTCCGAGAAATCACCCAAGTGGCACCGAGTCGCAAAGCCCTGTGCAAAGCCCCGAGCCTCTCCCCGCAGCCCACAAAGTCAACATAGCCTGACTCCCTGACCTCATGAAATGGTCTCCCGAGCCATCCCGTCGATCCCATGAAATGTCTCTCCCAAAACCAATGGACAATATCCTTCCTGCACTCGTTAGCCTCTCGACTATGTCCTAAGAGGCCACTATGACGCATCCCCACGACTCAAGCAGTTGAACAAACAGAATACGCAGAATGAAAGCATCCATAGCCACCGTGGTCGCAGCCCATATCTCGGGAGACCCAAACCCGCCCGGATATCGTAAAGGTCAATCCTATCCGGGGCTACCATCATCCTCTCACCTCTCCCAAAGGAATCAGAAAGATGCAAGCTTTACCGTCACCGCACGTCTCCGATCGCCGGAATAGATATAGCCTCGCCCGGGACCCCAATCAAGGCTCAAGTCTTCGTGCGTTGGGACAATTTCGTTGTAAGAGAAGCAAGAAACATGTCTCCTGACGTCCGTAACTTTGTCATGGGCTCTCAATAAAGTCCCAATCAAGTGAGATCCCTCAAATGCCATAAAGACTTGATCTTGAAGGAAGAATCAAGCAGCCCCTTGTGATTTTGGAAGTTATGTCTCGCCCAAGATTGAAGACCTGGATAGAAAATGGTCTCGCTTCCCTTTGCAATCCGACGGGCTTCTCCATCGCAAAGTGATCAAAGATGGTGCTTTAGGTCCAAAATATGCTCGGGAACAATTGGGACAAGTCTAGAGTGAAAATGAAATGAAATGGCCAAGCCTTGCTTTTATTCGTAAAATAACCAAATGCATGTAATCTGTAAGCCGCACGGCTTCATTTTCCCTCAAGGCTACGCCGCACGGCTACATTAGCCCTCTCGTAGAAATTCGCAAAGAACCAAAGTTGCTGCCCAAGGGAGTTTTCACCCCACTTTTTCAACCAAAACCCGTACAAAAACATATCCGTAAGCCATTCAAGCATTTATATACCATTATAAATCATTTTGGCCCAGCCAAATTTCCCAATTCCAAGCAAAAAGTCGCCCCAAGGCTCGATAATATGCAAATTGAAAAAGCATAAATTAGAAAAGTAAATAAAATGTAAATACAATGTTTTCGCCCCATCGGCGCCCAAATAAAGCAAAAATAAACAAAGTGTGCATAAAAATTGTTCATTGTTTGTTTTTGTTCCAAATCTATTCTAGAGACCTCCTAGGCCTCCGATTCTTCTTCCTCCTCATCGCTACTCACCTCATAGATGCTAGCCTCCCTCATCAAGTCCTCCCGGTCGCTCACGTCGACAAATGGACATTATCGTGCCCGTACTCACCACCGCCTGCACGTCGGGCGGCTGGGTCCCCGCCCCGAGGCATGGCACCGGGAAGAGTACTCCGAGGCCGATGAGGTAGGACGCCGTGCCCCGACGTGCCGTCTCTTGCGCCAAAGCTCGCGCATCCGCCGCCGTCGGGCGCAGCCGCCTTCGTAAGAGACCGGCACATGTCCTTCCAGCCCCTATTCTCGCCCGACTGCACCTATCGTAAGTGCGAGCCGGAACCTCGAGAAAAGAAGAGAAAATCTCGTAAAATCTCAAAATCTCGTAAAATTGCAAAAAGCGTAAAACTGAAAGCTAAAAAGGGAATAAGACCCTAAAAGTATACTCACAAAGGCTATCAAAGGCAAGGTGTACCGGGGCTCCTAGCATCGGGGACAGTATCCTCATCCTCCTCGCACTCCATGGACCACATAGGATGATGCGCAGGAGGGACGGCGGGTCGAGGCTCATCCTCCCCATATCCCCGAGCGACCGCCGCCTTCACTAGCTTCGGGGCGTCCTCGTGCGCCGTCCACAAACACAGCTGTAGGGGGTGTCCATGTCAGTACTCCATCGCAGCCCACGCCCGCCTCGGTACCTCGCTATCTCATCCTCCGGCCAATCCCCGGGCCGTAGCATCCGCGCCGGGAGGATCCCGAGGAGTAATGGCGTCCAATGGAGGGACATGGCCACGCCGCTCGAGAAACGGTCCCCCAAGTAAATGACATCACATGTCAGCCTCAGCCGAGCCACCTCCTCTCGCCTCGTCACATCAATGGCATCTCCCAAAGAAGATCTCCTGGATACCCGCCCCCAAGTGGTAGAAGTCCACTCCGTCGTGCCCATCCCCGTTGATGACCGGCCTCACCATTTTGTAGTCAAAGTGATCCGGGTCTTCCCCGTGAATTTATCCCTCGCATCTCCTCCAAATAACCATAGCAGGGAAGATGGTGACATCACTCACTCGGTTCCAAGGGAAGAACCCGATCACCTCGCAAAACCAGTGCCTCGCATGTTCAAAACATCAAAAGGTCATTCTCTCTCATAAAAGTCTCAAGACAGAAAAGAGAAAAGAAAAAGAAAGGAGACTACCTCAAGGGCAAATGAGAAGGTACCCATGGAAGCAGCCTTTGTTCCGACTGTACATGTCCAACGAGAAGTACAACTCCGCCAATCCGGCCTCTCCCCAAGAGACCGTCCCTATCCCATCCACATCCTCCAAAGCAGTCGAGGAGGCAAGTCGGCGGCGTCCCTTAATTAGCAAAGATAGTGATCGATAGCATCAACCATATGAATGCTCTAGCCACCGCTGGCAAGGCCACATCATTAGCAAAGAAAGTTCTCGCATGCAAGTCTCGAATCGCCACCTCGACGTTCCGCCTCCATCCCTCAAATTTCTGGGAATCTAGCCTCAAACCCGACCAAAGCCCGGAATTCCTCACTGTAATGTGGTCTCTCCAAGTCACGGCCTCCCGTGAACCGTAGGCCGCAATAGCCGTGAAGTCGCCGCAGGAGTCACCGCGCCTCCCTCACCAGTGAAAGCTACGGGTACTATCCCACCGTAATCCTCGTAAAGGGCCCGGACCAAGCCCTTGCTCTTAGAGGTGATGCGAACACCCCCGCCGATGGCCTCTACAAACGCATCCGCACCGGTAGCCCTCACCAAATTCTTGGGGTTCACCCCATTCTTCTCAAAATCCGCATCCTCTCGCCAAAGCTTAACCAAGCTATCTCCGATGGTCCTCTAGACTTGTTCTCCGTAGACAAGCACAAAAAAAGAAGTGTCACCTTCATCATTTTCAAAAGCATGCATATATTCACAAAAGCGCACCTATTTTCAAAAGAAAAGCATTCACAAAAGTTTTTCTAGCATTATTTGCATCAAAAAGCGCCTTTCATCACTTGAAACGCGTCATGTCAAGTCCCATTGCTTTCCTAAAACACAAAATCACAATTTTCACAATTCTTTGCACATAAGCATTATTCTTTCAAAATGGCATGCATGAATCATTTTCATCTTCCAAAATCATGTTTTCTCATTGAAAATCAGAATTTTGACCTAGTTCTAGCACAAGGCAAGAACTCCGTCTCATATTTTGAAAATTCTCATTCTTACTTCATTTTAAGTAGAAAAAGTGAGTCATTCTCTATAATTTTCATCAAATAAGTTGCACATTGCATATTCTTAGCCTTATAGGTTGTTCATGCATCTCAAAGTCATTCAAAAATCCTAGAAAATTCCTAAAATTCGGGTCAAGCCCTAAATCATTCAAAATTCAAGCAAAATCATCTAATTGAGCAAAATGAGAATGCTTACCCCAACCGATCGCGGTTCGTTGATTTATGCTCCCTTCTCCTCGTGATAAAGCTCCGATGGAGGCGTAAGGGAAGTCATACTTCCTCTCCGTCCGAACGAGCTCCTTTCTCCTCCTTCTCGCAGCCTCGCGGAGATGTTCCTTCTTGCTTGCCTCTATGGGATTGCCCTCCGGATCCATTCCAATCGATAGAAGCAAAGGGAATTGAAGAATTTTTGGAAGAAATTCTCTCCTTTCTCTCTCTCTTCCTCGGCAGCTTCTTGGGCGGCAATAATGCCCAATGCCCGTTCAAACCTGTTTTTAAATAATCTGAAAAAACAGTCTCTAGCCGTACGGCTCCTTTTTCTCCATCTCATGCCGGCGGTTTCATTCGCCCGAGCGTAAATTACAATCCCGCCCTGGACCTTCCACTTGGGCATGCAATTTCCGTTATCTTTTAACCAAGATAACATCTTTTTCGTAAAATATCCCTTATCTCTTTAGCAATCAAGCTCTATTCCCGCCGCTCTCCGTTAAGCCTACCCTATCCCGAATAGTACGTGACGCTATGTCTCATCAATCCTAAGCTACCTCTATCCGAATTGTGACGTACGCTAAGTTTCTATCAACTTAAGCTACCTCTATCCCGTAATAGTGACGTATGCTAAGTTTCTATCAACTTAAGCTACCTCTATCCCGAATAGTGACGTATGCTAAGTTTCTATCAACTTAAGCTACCTCTATCCAGAATAGTGACGTATGCTTAAGTTTCTCTCAACTGAGCTACCTCTATCCGTATTAGTGACGTATGCTAAGTTTCTATCAACTTAAGCTACCTCTATCCGTAATAGTGACGTACGCTCAAGTTTCTATCAACTTAAGCTACCTCTATCCGTAATAGTGACGTACGCTAAGTTTCTCTCAACTTAAGCTACCTCTATCCCGAATAGTGACGTATGCTAAGTTTCTCTCAACTTAAGCTACCTCTATCCCGAATAGTGACGTATGCTTAAATCATTCCAAACTTTGGCAACCCATATCTCTCGATTCTCCGAAAGAGATTGAGACGTATGCTCAAGTTCACCAAACTCTAGCTACCTCTATCCACTGATAGTGACGTAAGCTCTAGTTTCAATCGTGTGACAACCTCCATTAATTGTCAAAATCTCAAGAATCCTAGACATCGTTCCTAACTATCTAGTGATGCTTCGAACTACGATCAAGGCTTGATTCCTCCGGGATACGTAGGTAGCCTTTATAAAAGGTCCAAATTCGACCACTTTGGTCACCCCGCTTCTTTGTCACTCCTCGTGATAAAGCGCCCTCATAGAAGTTCGTATATCCGACCACCTTGGTCACTCCTAGCATATCCCCAAATTAGGATCAATTGCTTGACCTCCTAGGTCATTTTCTCTTCTTTTTCCCCAAAGAAGAGACCGCTTTCTCTTCTTCCTCCCCTACTGATCCTAATTCCGAACTACTACCGGCTTGATTCCTCCTGGATACGTAGGTAGCCTTCCAAAGGTTCACCACTCGACCACCTGTCACCCAATCCGTCCGCATTCGCCGATCGGGATCCTTTTCTATCGACAACCCCACTCGCCTTGCAAGTGACGTTGCCGAGGGGCTTCGTAAGTACCCAACCTGGGCTCATGCCTTCCTAAATTCTCCCAATTTCTTAAGTTTCCTAATTCCCTGACCTTCCTAAAGGTTCCGTAAATGTCCTGAACAGCCCCAAATTAAAATTAGGGCTGAAGGGAGCCTTCCTAATTAAGAAAACACATTTTTCTTAATTAGGAAGAAGCGTTCTAGGAATAATGCCACCTTGCATGGTTCTAGAATGCCGAAATATCATTAGGATAAGCTCCGCACTGGCCGCATTAGCCTGCTGTCTCCCGGCCGCACGTGCTTTCATTAGCCTTATCCGCATCGCCTATAAATGTAGAGCTCCTCCTCTACCCATTTCAACAACAACAAGACACACAATCACAATGGCAATACACCTTCACTTGCACTCCCAAGACGTGAAGAATATTGGTGAAGGCTCAAGCAAGGTGAAGAAGAAGGCCAAGAAGCTCCCCTCCCTCCTCCTCAAGATCCAAGACCAATCTTCTCCTCCTAGCTCCGACCAAAGAAGCAAAGGAAGCAATTGGTAACCTCGCACGCCCTAACCTTTGCTTTTAATTGGATATACTTGCTCATCAGATTCATATATCTTGCCTTGGGACTCTGGCATTCATAAGTTAAAGATCACATCTTTATCACCCCTTTCCCTTTTTTGCATGCATAGTTAAGACCCATCATTTGTCATAAAAATGTAGTCTTTTTTTTCATAAAGGTGCATCCTTTGCACCTAAAACTCCCATTTTCAAATAAAAATGTCATTGGCTTTTATGCATCATTTGCATATAAAAATCCAATCTTTTTCAATAAAAATGCATCCTTTGCGTGATTCAAAACCCCTTTGCTCAAGCATCATTTGCTTTAAAGACCATGTCTTTGACCATAAACTAGCATCATATGCTTTTCCAAATGCAATCTTTATGCATCATTTGCATAATGAATGCCAATTTCTTCAACAAAAAATGCATCATTTGCATAAAAATCAAATCTTTAAGTGCATCATTGCAGGCAATAAAGATTATTTCTTTAAACTAAGCGCATCATTTGCCGTAACCCAAAAATGTCATCTTTTCATTAAAGTGTCATTTTTCATCATGCATTTCCCCTTTCCCCATCCTTGGAACTGGGACCTGGGCAAAAGATCCTATCTTTACATCGTTCCTTCCATTAAAGGTTCCATATTTCTTTTTGCAAGGGATACCTTGAACCCTATATCCTTCCGACATCGCTTAAGAAAGAGTATGACGTTCTATACGAGCTCGACCGCCTTAAAGCGTAGGATTGACGGGCTAAGGACTCTCCTTTTCTAAAGAACCTCATCTTTGACCAAAAGAGAGTCATTCTCTCGATCACGCAAGTCCCGAGGGTCCCGAGGTTTAAAATGCGATGATCACAAGTCATAAGATGAGGACGGGATCATAATCCCAAATACATAAAATTCCAAGGAATCTGAAAGACAACCAATAAATGGTTTCAGTACTGGTCCTAAGACGACTCAGGACATTCCCCTTATTTTCAAACACACGCACACAAGAAAGCACGCAAGCAAGCACGACACGAGCCTGGGAGACTTGCTCCTGCAAGGCACCCGTGAACGCTAAACGTTCTTCCCAAGGGGTAACTTAACCTCCCAACTCCAAGTAAAACTCTTTTCAAAGTTTTCAGGTAATCAAAATGGCGTGGCGACTGCGTTTTTCAAATAACTCTGATGTCTTCAAACTCGCGTGAATCCATCAGTCAACAAAATTTGGGCACCACATTCACACTAGGAGACAT
>JAFEMH010007461.1:0-88693 GCA_022495995.1 Adenophora triphylla var. japonica | reverse complement strand
ATTGTAAAGCTATAAAAAATTTTTGTATGATTTTTTTGATGATCAAACACATGTTTTCTTTATTTTTCGCTGTGTTTTAAAGCGTATTTATTTTCAAACTGAAAATATTTATCGAAAAATTATGAATTTTTTTCTTGTTCTCAATTACATGAATTTTCACTTCGTGAATATTTTAAATTTTTTTGGTGGCTTGAATATTTATTTGATTTTTTGTAAATCATTGTTAGAGGTCATCTTTAAATCATTATTTTGTATGAAAATGGCCATTGAGATTACGCGAGACCCAATGAATTTTTTCTGATTACGCCGAAATTATTTAAAAGTGAAATTACATGATAAATTGCTTTTATCTTGTTTTTCTTTGTTCTAAAATCAATCAAGAAATATTTAAACATTTTTATGTGCGAAAGGCCGTGATTACGAGACTATAGCTTTTCCTTCTCAGTCATATTTGAATGAGATTATATTATTTTGGGTTGAATTTTTAGAAAAAAAAGTGAATTATTATGTATTTATTGATGTCACCCTTATTCAACTTGTAAATAGTGAAACAAGGCTTCATAAATATGAGTAGCCTAGGAATTATTTTTCTTCTTTTAGATGTTATATGAGTTTTAGTAAATAATTGATAATCCGAAAATTGTGATGAACAACAACAACAACACTCCTTAATTCATAATTATAATTGGGTAATATAGTACTCCTACCCAATGAATGTCATCATGTAAGTTGACATGTTTGTTATAAAAGTTAACAAAAGCATTGATGTCCACGATTAATTGTATTTGTTGATGAAAGCAGCATGTAAATAAATCTAATTTATTTAGTAATTTACGATTTGCCTTAATAAATTAGGGGTGGAAATGGTTCGGTTTTTAGCTTCCAATTTGGACAAATTTAGAAGTCAAACCGCTTAACATCGGTTTGGAAAAATTTCAAACCAAGCTAAACCATAAAAATAATCTCGGTAGGATCGAGCTAAACCAAACCGCTATAGTTCTGGGCTTGGTTCGGCTCTTAAACCGCGGTTTGATTTGCGGTTCATACCACGGTCTAAAACCGTATTTTCAAAACCATAATCTTTTTTTGCTAACCCCACTTACAAGAAACAAGACTATATACTCTGGCGGTTGCTAAAATCCACCGTATATAGTGACCTGTGGACCGCCGTATATAGTATTTACGGCGAATATTCCGCCGTATATAGCGTGTATCGTATAAAGTCGCGACGTATATAGGTATTTACGGCGGAAATACAACCGCCGTATATAATTTAAATGACAAATACGGCGGCCTGGATGAACCGTCGTATATAATGAAATACCAAATACGCCCGTATGTATCACAACCGTATTTCGAGGAAGGTTTATACTGGCGTTAGGGTGTCCGCCGTATATGGGATGAAATATTATATACCTGCGCTAGTCTTCGCCGCCGTATATAAGAGACGGAGTCATCCACCACAGCACGAATCGTTCCTATTTTGACCCATTCGATACCCTCGTCTCCCCTTTTTGGGGGACGCAGTCGCCCATCTGAATCTATTTACGGCTGGGATGAACTAAGCCGCCGTAAATAACTAGCCCATTTATGGCGGCTTAGTCTCATCCTCCGTAAATAAGAAGATTTTTTTCCAGTGAGCCCCGTATTATTCATTTTCCCCAAAAATACACTGCCAACAGGAAACCAAATGCAACTCCTGTATAAAATAACTCAGGCTTCGTAAATGTATACAACACAATGTCAAGACAACATAACCAATATCACAAAAAGATTGTAGCATATCCAAAACTCAATAAGTTTACATGCATCAATTATAAGTAGCAAAAATGACATTGTAGTTATAATGCAGTCTTAGATTAAATAATTGCTGCCCCCTTGTCTTCTTCTTACAATAAGCTTCCCGCCCCCAAGAGCTTTTCTTTCTCCCATTTTTTCTTGACATCTCGCGATAAATATCAATGCCAGCTATATGCTAGCCACCACAAGAAAAAGAAAAAGAAAACTAACAGAAATCAGAAGGACCATTTCTGACGCCATTCATACATTTTCACTATTACACAATACCTTCAAGGTACACCCCAATAAAAAATGCTTTCAATAACCACAAAAAACTTAATACACTATTCTACAAGTTATGCCACTACAAGTCTACAAGTGTGACAGTTTACTAGCATATGCATACGAACATAGAGTCATGATATTCAATTACAGAGTATTACCAAACATCCATACATCCAGTAATTTTGATCTGACGTCCAATTGATTACATAACATTTCAATATAAACAAAATGGGTAAACATCTTCTACATGGGAGGACCCGACTAGCCCTAGATCATTTGAATAGCTTGTCTAGTGTGCATGGAACAAAAGAAAAAACAGAATATCATCAAATGAAAATCACACATCACTGATAGTCCCATTCAATTTCTACTTTATGCCAGAGAATTCAACAACTACTCAATCTACAATAATTTATCATACCAACCCATTCAAGCATAAGTTTAATTGTCAAACAACTTCTTACATGTATCAACGTCAGTCCTGCTATTCTCCAGTCATTAAGTAGTAGTTATAAGAATATGAAGGGGACTGACAACCTATTCCAGGCAAACTAGAAAATGTGGTTCACAAAAACTAGTGCATAGTGTTATTAGATTTATAGGATTGAGAAAACATACCACTGCCTATCTATTACTACCATTTCCATGATGTTGCATATAATTACGTTGCAAATCTTCTATCATTTGGCGTTGAGCTTCAAGTTGCTTTTGAAATTCTTCTTGACGCCTTGCATAATCATCTTGCATGAATGACATCTTCTCCTCAAGTTCAGCAACACGGCCGCGTAAGCACTTTGAGAAGTTGAGGCTTTACCAAACACCTTAGTTTTGGTAAGACCTTGTCCCATAAAGCGCACTCTCCATGACCATCATTTCCTATAAGATTTGTGAATATCTGTTCTTGCTTGCTTGAAGAGTTTTGTTCCTCCTCTGGTAGTTCTTCAATCGCATCATATTGTAACAAAAAACAACATGTTCAATATAATTGTTTTAACTTTAATTAATATTATGAAAATGAAGTTAGAAATGGAAAAAGATTCTATACAAGAACAAAACTGAAACAGAAAAGGTTGAAACTTTAACTTACGATCATACGAGAGGTGGTTTTGTCTGCAGCCTAACCAACTTTGTCGGTGCACGTAGCTATGAACATGCTTACTCGATCAGTGGGTAATCCCTCGTCTTTTCTCTACCATGTAATATAGAATCATTTGACAAAAAAAATATTTATATACGATACACAAAGAAGCATTAATTGACAACTGAGAACTAAATTGAACGATGACAAACCTCTTTTCGGAGTATGCAATGCGACTTTTTTCCAGTCCTATTAAGATACTCTTGCTTTGATCGATTCACTTGGTTTATTTGAGATAATTCCTGAAAAAAAAGATAATATTAGTATTAATTTGAAACATATAAGACATTCACGATAATAGATTGAGATTATTTGAAATATACACGGCGTCTGAACTCCACGTATGAACAAGTTCAACCCATTGTAATCCCCGTGTTTACCTCTGAATGTACGCTCGCCTTTTTTGAAAATATTTTAGAGTCGCCACGCCGTTTTAAAGGAAACTTTGAAAACCTTTTGAAATCAGAAAATGTGGGTTCGGGGGTCAAATTATGTGTTGGGAAGAACTGAAAGTTCACCCAACACGCCTCGCGAACGAGTCTTTCAATGTTCAACATCCATATCATTCAAATGTGTGTGCAATTTGTGTAAGACAATATATGTGTTTAAATGTGCTTTGCTTTTATTGATGAACAGCCTGGAATACAATTTGTGAGCCACTTGGTGCGGGGGCCACATCCCGATTACATTGAATTGGACAGATTACAACTGAAAATGAGCCGCTGCAGATTGGCTAGGTGTGTCGCACGACACAGGACCTAGTATGGCCAAGTGTGTCGCGTGACACACCCTGCCAATATGCAGAGACTTTACAAAGCTTGATTACAAAGGAAATCAATGGCACATTTGAGATTATCAGAGATATAAAGCAAGTCACGAAGACCTCAGAGAGAGATCAATACTCAGATGAGTGTGGATATGGAATGATCCACACTCACCTTAGCATTTAAACACAAAGCACAACATCATTAACTAAGACTATGCATCATCACCAGAATAAAGGCATAATCAGAATACTCTAAGATCAAAGCATGGTATATTTAATAACATATCATCAGATTGAACATGACGAATATGGAAATTGCATGGGATGAATAAGAAGAAGAGAGATGAAGAGTGAGATAAGGGATTCGTTACCCTTGTAGATCCTCAATCTCTATACCAAGTTAGGTATAGAGAGCTTCGATTCAGCTGTAGGAATAGGATTGGAATTCAGAACGGATGGGAGATTTGGATCCTCAATGTGTGTATAAGAGAAGTGTGTGAATGAGAGCTTGAATTGTGATGAGAGAGAGTGAATTTGGGAGAGAATTGGTGTGGGTTTGTATGGAAGGAGGAGAGAGATGAGCTTTTGGGATGATTTTGGCAGTGTGATGCTAAGTGGGCAAAAAGGGCTCCTGAAATGAGAGGAGCAAGCCTCTATTTATAGCTGCCTGGACATGGCTAACTATGTCGCACAACAGGACGAGCCGTAACTGCTTGTTTTCTAGAAACATGCAAGGTGGCAAATTAGAAGGATCGACATGGCTGATTGTGTCGCACGACAGAAGGAGACATAACTGTTTTCATTCTAGAAACATGCAAGGTGGCGAATTCTGGATCCTTCTTTGAATAATTCCTTATATGTCCAACCTGAATAATTCCCCATAGGTCCTTCTTCATGGAAAAAAGACCGAAAGGTACTTCCTTAGCAAGAAACTTATAAAAAGTTCCCGGAAGTCTCGAAATGGACCGAAAATTTACCAAAACGCTCCCTAGCGCACTTTTATTGAGTAAAAGGCACTTTTATTGGGTCGCGAGTTGGATTGGGGTACTCACAGAGCCCCTCAGCAACGTCACTTATGGAAGAAGTGAGGTTGTCGACAAGAAAGAATCCCAAGCCTAACGAGTGGCTGATGGGCAGAAAGAAAGACCAGATTGGTCAAATTGCTGGACCTGCTGGGGATATGGAAAATGAAGGAAAATGATTGATATGGTTGGATGGCTGGACCTTTTTGAGAAAGGATTCCTACGTATCCCTAAGAGGGAATCAATCCGGATCGTAGTTCGAACTTGTGAGCCACTTGGTGCGGGGGGCCACATCCCGAAGAAAGACCGAAGTGGTCAAATGGCTGGACCTTTGGAGAAAGAATTCCTACGTATCCCTAAGAGGGAATCAAGCCAGATCGTAGTTCGGAGAAATGAGAACGTGTGGTGCCTCAAATCGAAGAAAGACCAAAATGGTCAAATGGCTGGACCTTTGGAGAAAGGATTCCTACGTATCCCTAAGAGGGAATCAAGCCAGGTCGTAGTTCGAGGTATAGGAACGAGCCTAAAGGGGTAAAGTAACGAGCCTAAATATTGACTATAGAGGGGAAGTCGCTTAGAGATTGACTATAGAGGGGAAGTCGCCCAGAGATTTTGACTATGTGGTAGTCAACCGAGACTTTGACTATGTGGTAGTCAACCGAGACTTTCTTTTGAGAGATATATAGGAAAATGCCAGGGCAAAATGGTAGTGCAGGCCAACGAGGGCAAAATGATAGAGATATGTTTTCATACCTTTGATGTGCTTACCTGTAGCTGCCGGAAGGACTGAGACTACGACTGATGATAATGATTCACCGTCCAACACGGGATTTTGGTGATGATTCTCCGTTCAACACGGGATTTTGATGATGATCTGCTGTCTAACACGGGATTTTGATGATGATCCGCCATCCAACTCGGGATTTTGATGATGATCCGCCGTCCAACACGGGCTTTTGATGATGATTCTCCGTCCAACACGGGCATTTTGATGATGATTCACCGTCCAACACGGGCATTTTGATAATGATTCTCCGTCCAACACGGGCATTTGATGATGATTCGCCGTCCAACACGGGCATTTGATGATGATTTGCCATACAAGACGGACTTTTTGATGACGCTGAGGCTGATGAGCACTATTTACTTGGAGATTGAGGCAGCTGAAGCTCTTTCAGACGATGCTGATGAATCCAAAGATGATAAAGGCATAATATGCCACCTGCAGTATTTGAACTCTTTATCCAGATTTTGATTTGAGGAGCAACTCCTATGATCAGATTATGATCATTTAATTATTGTACCATGTGGGGGGGGGGGGAAACACAACACTCTAGGCACTTTGCATTAATTTGAACTCAATTATTGTTAATTTTATGCATTATTAATCTTGATGCACGAGCCCATCTCAGCCGAGGATGAAAATGGAATGAGAATTTTGCATGGCTCGACGAGCTGATATGTATGTTGCAATATGCTATAATGGATTTATGATGGTGTATGGATTAAGAACCCTCTCCCATGCATTTTGAGGAGTGTATGGGTGATGATTGAGGAATGTATGGATGACATGGTGAAGCCTAGGCAAGTCGGGGACGCTCCCTGGAGTACAGATTGCAGCAGGTGAGCAGGTGATTGTTGGCTGATAAGAACAAGGTGTGCCGCGCATCAGAAATGGCAAGTAGCAGAGAATGTGCAGAGAATGCCCTGGCTTCGAAGAGATGACTAGGCGAAGCCCAGATTTTAAGGAGGTGACTTGGCGAAGCCCCAGTTGGTAATGCAAAGCAATCCCGAAGTGAATCTGATAAGGAATGAATCCATCATATATCAAAGTGAATAACCCAACGTAGACCGAGGTGACTTGGCGAAGCCCCAACTTGAAGAGATCCAATGCAGCCTTATTGCTGACAGAATCATCATGTGGCCAAAGAGGCAACCCATCATTTTAGACCTTAGTCAATCAGTCATTGGAAAAGACTCGGGAATATATACGTGCAGGGGCACATCTTTCGAAAAGTAGGAATGAATCCCGATTTTGTGTAACACACTCGCTTTGGGTTTGACTCTTTTGAGAGAGTATAAGCATAACAAGGTGTGGAAAAGCATATGGAAGCCCCTGCTGACAGAAAGACAGTGTTTGGCTCTATTTTCCTATGATGTATAAAAAGAAGACTTATCGAGACATTTGAAAACTTGTCTTATTCACAAAGATCATAGGACTGCTTAAAACCTTTTATTGATGTTCGGGTTATTCAACCACTAATCCTGATATGAACAAACATTTTGATTAATCATGAGGAGAAACCAACTGATATCAAGAATCAAATTTGGAAAGATGGAAAGAGAGTCTGTGTATAGGGACAGCCATTGAGGGGACCGGATTTTCTGCGATTTGAAAGTGCTTGTGACCGGACCATTTCTGGTTGCCTACGTTCCCCTCATTGTGAGGAGCTCAGATCGCCGTAGTTCGGGCTTATCCCGATTGAAAAGAGAAGGAATTCGAAAATTCGAGATTTTGAGGACCTTTGAAGATTTTGAGGATCTTTTGATAATCGGAGAGTTAAAAAACATATCTCCTCGGAGTGCCACCGAAAGAGACGGATGCAAAGCCCCAGTGAGGCATCCACGGGAAGTGTTTGTGGAGAAGAAATGACATATGCTCACATGCAATATCGAAGGAAGGGATTGAATTTGCACAATCTTTGATTGATGATCTTGAACCGAGATGGATTGGATTCCAATTTAAGCAAGCAACGAAGCATTAATTTGATTTAGATCTTGATGAGATTAGAATGAAACTGCTATCCGGTAGGAACTGTAGCTGGGTTTCAGGGCATCGATCGTCCGTCGGGTGATTTGGAACATTGATTGTATCATGACCTCTTAAGATGAGGGATCGACTTTCAAGGATGTGTTTGGGAAATCTATGGCGAGGAGATTGATTGTCACTAAGAATGAGAGGTCAAAATTGGCTTTGGCCAAAGGCAAGAGCAATGGTAATGGAATATCCTCTAAAAATGAGAGGATGGTTCGGGATTGTATGGTGGATTGTTGGTGAGAGGAAGTCCATGCTATCGAGAACTTTTGTGAACTTGCGAGGATTCAAGATCCTTTTGAGAATTGGAGAGCCTCTTGAGAAGTTGAGGACTTTTGTAGAATTGGGAGGATTTAACATCCTTTTGAGAATTGAGAGGCCTCTTGAGAAGTTGAGGATTATATCTGCCCTTCCTTCATGACTTGAGTATTTTGTGCATCGCCGATTCTCAAAGCTAACTTCTCGCCATTACTTGGACCTCTCTCAGCAAGGAGCAAAGATGATGGCTAAACAGGGCTTAAAAACATGCCGATCTTGAAATGAAAGAATATTGTTTGGTGAGGGTGAGGTAATGGCTTTCCTATGGTGAAAGGCTTCAACTACAATCCCTACCGGATGATCTAAACAAAATTAAGTCTCCATTGCTTGCTTAAACTTAATTGGGAGAGATTAATGCAAATTCATTGAGCAAACAAAATGCTGAGGATGATGAAAGAGATGTGAGCATATGAAATGCGAAATGGGGAATTGATTAGCCCCAATTTGAGAAGGATATCAGTTGATTTTCTCATGCCGATTAATTTAAATATTAATCATTTCAATGAATTATTGATTGAGCAGTTCAAGTGATCAAATAAAATAAAACCATTTCAATTAATTGTAATGTGGGTGTGCAAGTGATGTCTCGAGTCTAGCAAGAAGAGAAACAAAGACTTTTATTACTGACAAAACAAATAACACAGACATAATAGACTCAAATCCCAAGAGGGACATTCATTAATAACATGAAAGACAATCTAGACCCTACAGAGACTGATTGCATCAACTTTGGACAGGAGGGCCCCTTGGCTTTTGCTGATATCACGGAAGAGGGTTAGCGACAACGTTGGGGCGAGCCTTCTCAATCTTACCCTCATCAACAAGCTTTTGAATGAGTACCTTCATAGGAGTGCAGTCATTGGTGATATGGCCAGGATACTGATGATATCGATAGTACTTGCTTGTGTTTAGGTTTGGATTGGGCTTAGCAGGGCTGTAATTATCAAGGGGCTTGATCATCCCAGTCTTCATCAACCCATTAAACGCCTCCTCAGTAATCATGCCAAGATCATCATACTTCATCTTTTGGCGAGGCTGAAATTTCCCGCTGCTTTGACCAGTGCTTCCTCCCTGAAGGTTGTTGACACTATTGTCTTTGACTATCTCTTTCCCTTTCAGGGCCATGAAAACTGGATTGACCATCCTGTATTGATAACCACCACCATTACCAGCATTGGCATTTGGAGTAAGATTGAAGAGTCAATTTTCACTACGACCTCCCATTCCAACCATTTCCCTCAAATCGGGATACCAACCACTTCCAATAGCTTTGCGAAGAACTGGTTTCACACATGAAAGAAATATGTCTTTCTGATCCTGGAAAGGGATTGGCTCGGAAAGCTCATTCAACTTAGCATTCCATCTTTTATAGAAGTCGGTGATCGACTCATCACTTTTCTGGATTATGCCTACCAAGTCATCCCTGGTTGTGCACCATTCTAGATTCCCACAGTATTTCTCAATGAAAACCTCAGTGATCTGACTCCAAGTGGATCGAGCTTCTATCTTAAGAGTTAGAAACCATGTCAAGGCAGGACCCTTGAGTGTGAGATGAAAGTCCTGAGCCATAAACTCGGGTGTACAACCCATTGCTCCCATAGTCATAACATATGTGTCAACATGAGTTTTCGGACATGCCATCCCATCGAACTCCATATTGGGCATTTTGAACTTGTAAGGAAGAGGTTTTACTTGTCATGGATCGACGACCTTAAGCCCGCTCGATCCTGCAGTTAACTTATCAATTTGTTGCTGCATCATTTTCATTTGTTCCAACAAAATAGCGACTTCTGGAGTGACGCTAGAAAGTTGAGGGATAGTGGGAGAGATAGTCAAGGAGGGCACAGAGCTGGCCGACTGGAAGAGAGAATTCTCAAAAGCATGTGTTGTAACTGGCGGAAAACCAAAGGTGCTTGGAACATTCAGGCTGCTGTCAAACAAGCCAACCGAGCTAGGAAACTGAGCATTCGGGACTGAAGGACCTTGAAATGAAGTCTAGCCGTCACATATGGAGCCAACCCCGGATACTGAACTGAACCAAAATCAAGAGATGTACCCATCATAGATTGAGAAAATCCACCCTGAAACTGGGACTGATTAAGAGGAACTTCGAGAAATCCATCACGATTAAACTGACTGCCAGAGAACTGATCCTGAGAACCATCCTACACTTGAGGACCCTGGAATTGACCATACTGAAAATTGCCTTGCTGCTGAGAGCTTGGAACCCAAAAACTCTGAGAGTTTTGCTGAAACTGCGGTTGATAACCACTTGGAAACTGTAATCCAAACTAAGTTGGAGGCATAGAAGCATTAGGGATAGGGGAAGATGTCAGATCATAAAAGTTTGGTCGTGGACCACCAAAACCACCCTGAGAGTTCATTTGTAGTCCTTGATTTTGAGTGTGATTCAACCGCATATTACGGACACGAGTTTGGATGAAATTTGAGACATTGGAGAAGGAGCTCTGCCTTGTGCATTCACATTCATCCCATGCATTTGTATTCAGATGGGAGAAGAAACAAAAGTGAGGGGAGGAGGTGTAGAATTATATGCGGGCTGGAGAGGGAGAGAGACATTTCCGGCTCCTAAATCGGTATCATTAGCCTCGGTAATCTCCTCATAAGAACCATCTGCACGACGAATCACAGCAATCCCTCGAACACGCATTGCTTCCACAAACCTAGCATGTGCTTCATCCTCTCTAGCTTTAGCAGCTTGTTCTCTAGCCAGTGCAGCTTGGGCGAGCAATTGAACCTCACGCTCACGAACCAAGGCAGCCTCAAGAGTAATTCTCAATTCTTCCACAGATAAATCATTCAAACCCGGCTGACCCGTAGCAGATGAACCTCTAGACTGGGCGGATGACACATTCTCTGTACCAAACATCTCGGATACCGAATCAGATGAAAACTCCGCAGAAATTGCAACTGCCTCAGAGACACGAACCAAACGAGCACTGGGAACAGGAGCACGCACCCAACTTGCCATAGCCCCTGTAGAGGTGAAGCAGGTTGAGAAGGGTGGGAGAAGAAAGAACCTTGAGAAGGTATGGAAGAGGGAAGAATTGGAAATGAGATGAACTCGCGTAGGCATCTTATTAATGTTCAAGTAGAAATCAATGTCTTTTAAGTCCTAGGAACAGTTGGGAAAGGACAAGCCTTTATTCTCGCCATCTAAACCTTGAGGGGAACTTAGGGACACGCCATTCAAAATATACCAAATGCATTGGTCAAAAATTAATAATAGGCAATAATACCTAAATAAAGCCTAAGCATTTATGGGATGAACGAGCAGTCCAAATTTCTGAAGAAATTTGGGCAGCATGACGGCTTGATTCTTGAAGAATTTCAAGGAAAAAATTCGGCATGACCTCTCGTCGGTGCACGTTGACAAAGTGACATGATATCTCGATAGAACATGTCGTGAGAGCGATATGTCCATACGTGAAACCATGTTGCATTGGCAACATACCCATACGTGCTAGGTTTTGGGATAGGTATGAAAGTCTATTATAAATTTTGAAACAATTCATTTTAGTATATTTGAAAATGTTATGTCAAAAAACAAACCGTTAGGTAAGCTTGAAAAAGTGTGGGTCCACATATGATGCGCTAAGGGGATATGATTGATATTAGGCACTCAAGCGTAGGCGACATACATCACCGTCTGCGATGCCGTCAATCGAACTAAATGGTTCTAGATCTAGTGATGTAGTGTGCGGATGACTAAATTCCTTTATTTGAGAAAAAGATTTTGAGTCCATTTTTTTTCTTTATTTATTTTTATTTGAAAAGGGGTGATAAATGGAAAACAACACACACACACCGAACCCCACAGAGCATAACAATCAAATGATCATAACTTGATCATGGGACTGCCCTACAATCATAATCTGCACCAAAGAAGATCAAATCCTACACTTTTTGAGCACATAGAATATCACACAACAAATGAATGAAAACAGAACAAGCCCCAGCCTCCAAGCATTGTAATCACTCAAAACCAGGTCACAAAGAACAACAGAAGCATACAGAATCCCAAGGAAACAATGCAAACAAAGCATTTAAGCACATAGAATATCACATAACAAAGCACACAACAAATGAATGAAATGGATGTTAAACGTGAATGAAAGCTTGACCCACTTTTTGAAAACAAGTTTCAAAGTCACCAGCAGAGTCGCCACTGAATGTACGCTCGCCTTTTTTGAAAATATTTAAGATTCGCCACGCCGTTTTAAAGAAAACTTTGAAAACCTTTTGAAATCAGAAAATGTGGGTTCGGGGGTCAAATTACGTGTTGGGAAGAACTGAAAGTTCACCCAACATGCCTCACGAACGAGTCTTTCAATGTTCAACATCCATATCATTCAAATGTGTGTGCAATTTGTGTGAGACAATATATGTGTTTAAATGTGCTTTGCTTTTATTGATGAACAGCCTGGAATACAACTTGTAAGCCACTTGGTGCAGGGGCCACATCCCGATTACATTGAATTGGACAGATTACAACTGAAAATGAGCCGCTGCAAATTGGCTAGGTGTGTCGCATGGCACATGACCTAGTATGGCCAAGTGTGTCGCGTGACACACCCTGCCAATATGCAGAGACTTTACAAAGCTTGATTACAAAGGAAATCAATGGCACATTTGAGATTATCAGAGATATAAAGCAAGTCACGAAGACTTCAGAGAGAGATCAATACTCAGATGAGTGTGGATATGGAATGATCCACACTCACCTTAGCATTTAAACACAAAGCACAACATCATTAACCAAGACCATGCATCATCACCAGAATAAAGGCATAATCAGAATACTCTAAGATCAAAGCATGGTATTTAATAACATATCATCATGTTGAACATAACGAACATGGAAATTGCATGGGATGAATAAGAAGAAGAGAGATGAAGAGTGAGATAAGGGATTTGTTACCCTTGTAGATCCTCAATCTCTATACCAAGTTAGGTATAGAGAGCTTCAATTCAGCAGCAGGAATAGGATTGGAATTCAGAACGGATGGGAGATTTGGATCCTCAATGTGTGTATAAGAGAAGTGTGTGAAGGAGAGCTTGAATTGTGATGAGAGAGAGTAAATTTGGGAGAGAATTGGTGTGGGTTTGTATGGAAGGAGGAGAGAGATGAGCTTCTGGGATGATTTTGGCAGTGTGATGCTAAGTGGGCGAAAAGGGCTCCTGAAATGAGAGGAGCAAGCCTCTATTTATAGCTGCCTGGATATGGCTAACTATGTCGCACGACGGGACGAGCCGTAACTGCTTGTTTTCTAGAAACATGCAAGGTGGCAAACTAGAAAGATCGACATGGATGATTGTGTTGCACGACAGAAGGCCATTTTCCTTCTAGAAACATGCAAGGCGGCAAATTTTGGATCCTTCTTTGAATAATTCCTTATAGGTCCAACCTGAATAATTCCCCATAGGTCCTTCATTGAAAAAAGACCGAAAGGTACTTCCATAGCAAGAAACTTATAAAAAGTTTCCGAAAGTCTCGGAATGGACCGAAAATTTACCAAAATGCTCCCTAGCACACTTTTATTGAGTAAAAGACACTTTTATTGGGTCGCGAGTTGGATTGGGGTACTCACAACCGCCGTATATAAGCAATATATACGGCGGCTATTTGTAATCGCCGTATATTACTAAAATCTCAGATACGTATATGTCAAATGTACATATATAAAATATATATGGCGCCTCGTGATTGCCGTATATAACTAATATAAACGGCGGAATGCTATATCCGCCGTATATACTCTTTATTAGGGATGGAAATAGGATCGAATCGGGTCGGATCAGTCCTGATCTGAATCTGATCCGAATACTAGAAAGCTATATTCGAATCCGATCCGATACGAATTTAATTGATCCGAGCCCCGATCCGATCCGAAGCTGAGGGGTAAAAATAAAAAACAGTAAGGTTAATGAAACCGAATCGGATCAGATCGGATATCGGATCGGATCATATATAAGGAAGACATAAATGCAAATTTAAAGAACATGAGGGGTAAAAATGAAAAATAGTAAGGTTAATGAAAGCGGATCGAATAGGATCGGATAATAAATTGAAGGAAATCGGATCGGATCGGATCATACCTAAACCGAACCCGATCCGAAATCCGATCGGATCATGAAAAACCTTACCAAATCCGAAAATTTTGGATCGGATCACCCTTCGGAACGGATCGGGTTCGGTTAAATTGTCATTCCTACTCTTTATATTTACGGCGGATGTAGTATACCGCCGTATATATTAGTTATATACGGCAGCTCCATGTTATACGTCGTATATAAGTACTATATACGGCGGACGCGTGTTGCCTGCCGTAAATAATCAACTTTCTTGTAGTGACCATTTTATGACTAATGAATATAAAATATTTAAAAATAAGTACTTAGAATAAATACATGCATAACTTGATTACTTTGCAACAAAAGGACCAAATACCAATCACCAAACAATAATCATAGACCACAATTCGGTTTAATGGCTCGATTTCACAGTTTCAAACCACGGTTCGATTTAGGAGAGCCAAACCCCAAGCTGAGATGAACCACACGGCTTGTTAATTTCTCAAACCAAGCTAAACCACTTATGTCTAAAAATCGAACCAAACCACAAGGTTTAGCTCGGTTCGACTCCAAACCGCGGTTTGAACCAAACCGCGGTCACCCCTATAATAAATTATGAAATGACTAATAATGATCAAACTATTTTGTTATGCAACACATCTTCCATATGGTTTGGTACCATGCGTGATAAAGTTCAAATGCTTAACGAATGATAAGAAATAATTCATTGATAAACAACTTTATTAGATGTTGTGAACGACTCATGAATTATATCCAGATGAGATGTCTTATCTAATAAGTAGTAAGTGTAAAATGATTATTCGTTGACTACTAGACTTGTGGAGTAACTTGAGATAGTTTTCGTTCTGACTCCATTTGAACTTTTACTGGATGTTTTCCAATAATCGAGATTGAGCGCGATGGACAATGTTGTGCAATAAGTATATACCTTATAATTTTATGTTATCTTCCTTAGAGGTTTGCATAAGTCATTTGGGTTGTAATGCAACATACAATCATAAAAGATAAAATATTATTAAGTAACACAAGAATAAATTAATGTAGCTAAGCAACAATTTTTACAGTTTTGATATCACGAGTCAATTCACTCGGATGTGTCTTGAGTTAAAGAAAGTATCATAAGATCCTAAAACTCTCTAATTATGTTTGTTCTCGTATATTGATGTTGAATCTCTCCTACAATAGATAGTAGACTTTATCTCAATTAAACAAATGGTGTTATTTAAGTAGGATTTGTAGATTATTTTTTGTGTTATTGAGGGCACTAGAAGAGTATTTTCATGGAAAAACAACATCATTATAGCAATCAAATGAGTTGACTTGTGTTGACTTCTATTTTAGAGTGTACGGATATTGATTTTATGTAATGTATTCTATGTGTTGGGAGCATAATATAATCTGTTATCTATATTATTAATGTGCTTGAGCTATAATGTCATTTAGCTTTAGTGTTTAGTGGTAGCTTTTGGACATTTCCATTGATGATAATAGTTTTATTGGGTTATGAAGGTTAGTCACATAATTTATGATAAAATTAGTTTTTAACAAAATTCTTTTGGGTATTTGTAGCGTTGATATTTTTTATTGAATAACAGAGACGCCACTTATTATTTATTTAGGAAAACAATAAGAAAACCTTTTTATGATTTAAGATATTTGAGGGTTCGGGGGTTAAGTTATGGAATGGGAAGGTCGAGGAGCACCCATTTCACCCAATCCAGAAATCGGTCTTGCCAATCGAGTATTATCAATCAATTTAATTAACAAGCAAACCCTAATTAATTTCTTAATTAGAAATGTCGAGTTGCATGCTTCGAGATCGCCTTCATCGACTGAAGGAACTCTAGGCTAACCCTTTTGATGGGGTTACACTACTCTAAAATCCAATAGAGAGATTGAGAAGAAGAAGAAGAGTAAAAAATAGGAGTTTACCTTGTATTTAGGGAGTGTTTGATTTAGAACGTGGTTCTAAGATTTCTTCTCGATCGAGAAGTGATTCGGGCAGAGTTTCGCCTTGATTTTAGGCTTGAGCCTTGATGTTCGTCAATCAACGTGGTTGATGGACGAATTTTAGGAGTTGTTTGTGAGTGATTTGAAGGAGTCTTTCGTGGAAAGAAACCAACAAATGGTGTGTGTTATGTGTTTTCGATTAGGAATCGAGGACCTCTGAAATACTGAAAGTCATCAAGTATTTATAGGGGTTTATTAGGTGTATGAATAACTTGGTCACCAAGATTAGGAGACTCAAGTGGATTGGGACTCCTCCCAAGGAAGCTTCCAGAACCCTCTAGTCAGTAGAGACCCGGATTAGATGATATTTATCAAGAAAAGAGTTTGAAACGGAGAAGGAAAGTGATTTTGCATATCCTGCAGAGGGCTTGTCTCGCGCGCGACACGTATGTCCCGCGCGGGACAACTAGTCGGTTGACTATTTTATCCTCTTCAGTTATTCTGTTAGTCAGTTAGGTCCAAAACTAACGAGGTTAGTTAGAAACTTAACGAAACATGACGAAATCGATATGCTTTCATCAAAACATAAAAGCGAGATGAAGAGTAGTGTAATCATGAATTATTGGTTTAGAATGGGGTGTCTACAGAGCCCCTCGGTGACAAGACTTATGGAAGAAGTCATGTCGTCGATAGAAAATACATCATTCTGAACACTGGGATGGTCGTGCCACACGGCTGCCTACGTATCTCTATCGGAGAATCAGACCAAAACGTAGTTCGACTCCAAAACACTAAAAAGGCTATTTTAGGTATTTTGAAAATCGAAGAGGGATTTTTTTTTTTGAAAAGATAAAATCATACTGAGGAATCAAAGACTTGACCCAATTCTGAAAATACCTGCCTTGTTCATGATGCACCGCCTGAGGTTACTGACGTAGCTGAGGTTGCCGAGGTCACGGACTTTGTTGTCGTTGCTGTCGTCACAGACTTTGTTGATGCTGAGGTCACAGACTTTGTTGTGGTTGCTGAGGTCACGGACTTTGAAGTTGCTGCCGTCACAGACTTTGTTGTGGTTGCCGAGGTCACGGACTTTGAAGTTTGCTGCCATCACAGACTTTGTTGTGGTTGCCGAGGTCACGGACTTTGAAGTTTGCTGCCATCACAGACTTTTTTGTGGTTGCCGAGGTCACAGACTTGAAGTTTGCTGCCGTCACAGACTTTGAAGTTGTCGGTTGAGGTGGAGGTTCTGTCGGCTCCTGTAATGCAAGGATATATGCATGCTAGTCTCGGATAGACCCGAAAGATTCTTACCTTTCTGCACCTGCTAGCACATAAATATTTCAAGTAGATTTTTCAGATTTTAGTTGTTTGACTGGACTTACGTGGTGGTGCTCACGTATGTTCGTGTAAATGGCCGGTTGGTCATTTTGGTGGTGAGTTTATGTATGAGTATATGGTATATGGACATGTAGGGATATTTGTATGGATTTATTTTTGAGATGGGTGAACTGTATGAGTGAACTTGTGTTTGACAAGTTGGGACCAAATCAGGTTTACGCAGAATCTATTGCTAGTCAGCGAGGTTGAATTTTGATGAGTAACCTTGTGTGAACACATCTAGGCATGTTACAAATCTTCATTCTTAATTTTCCCTTGAGTCGTGTCTCTAGGAGGAAAACGACTACAAATCTGTCGACTATCGTAATGGCTCTATGTCCAAGTCTCTTTCCTGTCTCAAGCCCCATGCTGCTTGAATGTGGTAGATGATTTTGTGAACAGGCTTGTGAGGCTGCTCTCTTAATTTGAAGATGATTGAAGAAGACTCTCCTTGTTGATTTGATCTGAAGAGGATCAAATGATGTTCGATGAAGAAGGCCGAAGAAAAGTCTCCCTTTGTCCTTGATTTTTTTTCTTAGTGGCGCACCCTGATTTTTGCCTAGACTGCCCTTTCGGGTTTTCAATCTAGCGGGCATCTCTTTTGCGGCCCTTTTTTTCTTTTTGAAAATAGTATGTTAACTCGAAGAGAACTCAGCGGGGGAAATCTCATTGAGGAGAGAGAAATGAGATCTCAAGTTAATTGAGGAGAGACGGACTTTATTTTTTGGAAAGTGATCCAAGCATGGACTCTTTGCAGAAGTGTATTCTCTAATGATGAGAGCGAAGAGGAAAGCCCCTAATGCAGATTTGATTACTTTAAAGAGTTGAAGTAGAGATTGACTAGGGGAGGAAAGGTTAGGAAGCCCCAGTTTTGATGTTTGGATTTCAAGAGTGTGTATGAGAATGGCTAAGAGGAAGCCCCTAGACTCAACAAGGAATGCTACGTGGCTCAAGGATCTAGAAAAGTTATTCTACCTTTTAATGAACCGTGCATCATCTAGAAATTTCTAAATAAGTTTGAGAAGAAATCCAATCATTAGTATGACTTAAGGATAAACATTTTTCTTGATACTAAAAGTCTACTTCACTTGTTGTAAGAGGATTTTGAGTAATCTCTGTTTCTTTTGTTGGTATCGCTTGACTCCTCTTATTTGCAGGAGAGTCCTTCATGCCTTTGCAGTTTCACCCTTGTTGTGGGGGGTGATGGAAGCTTGAGAGTTTTTTTTTTTTTGTACTCTTAAAGCTTTGAATTGAGTAGCCCCACTCTTTCTCGGAATGAAGGTTAACAGCAGCACCTTTGGTTTTTTTTCGTTTGTTGACCTTTGACTTTCAGTAGGGGTAATATTTAGTCCTTAAGCTTCCTAAGGATAACTTTCTTATTAAACTCGTTTAGAAGTCTTTATTTTGGCGATGATTTATGGAATGGAGGGTCCATTATTTTGCATGAATTAAATGATACTCATGAGGTAGAACAACCTTAGGGAAAGTGTTTAGGAAAAGAAAATATCTTTGATTTATTGGAGAAATTAAGAACAGACTCGATAGTTTAGATGACACAAACTAGAGGAGGTGAGAAGTACTAGAAAGACAGAACGACTCTTATAGTTCAAACTTGGAAATTTAAAACCTAATCTACTTCTATCAAAGGAGAAAGGGAGAGGGTAGTTGTAGCCCCAAAGTGGTAAGTGTAGATTTCTTCTCGGAGTTTCATCTTCTTCATGGATTATGAGGGAGAGGATTGGTGATGAAATTGGAACGTTCTAACTCTCCATTGTCAAAGAGGTCTTGGATGATGTCCTTCAAGTGATGGCAAGTATTGGTGTCATGGCCGGTGAAGTTGTGGTACTTGCAGAATAAGTGATGAGCATGATTAGGACCCATATCTCTAGGAGGATCACCTTCCCTTGGTTTGATCTTTTCATTCTTGACAAGAACATCGAGGAGTTCTTCTTGAGTGATTCCTTCAAGTTTTTCATAGTACCTCTTTTTCTTTTTGGGAGGAGGAACAGCAGAATACTTGCCGGTGTTGGGGCAGATGAATGCAATAGCGTTGACTGAAGCATCCTTACTTGTGGTGGGCTTGTTGAAGCAGAAAGTACTTTCCTTCTTTTTACTCTTTAGGAAGTCATCAATCCTAATTCCGGACTCATGGAGTTCATTGAAACTAGGAAAGTAATTGCCAGCGAGCTTCTCTTGAAATTCATCACGGCGGCATTGGAGGAAGATGTGGATTTGTTCTTTGAGAGTGAGTCTTTCGACAATTTTGGTTTGACCCTCCATCTTCTAGCAAATTCAGCAAAAGACTCAGTTGCATGTTGCTTGGTTTGTTCAAGATCCCTCCTAGTAGGGCGGTAAGTGGAGTTATCTTCAAACTGCCTTTGGAAGACCAAATATGCAGACGACCAATCAAGCCTTGTAGTCATAGGAAGAGACATGTACCAATCCATTGCAGCACCCTCCAAAGTTTGAGGAAAGCATTGGGCCAAGATTGTGTTATCAACGCCCATTGGAAGCTTAGCCCAGGTGTAGGTCTCAACATGCGCTCGAGGACAAGTAGTGCCATTGAACTTGGCAATGTCGGGTGTCTTGTACTTGCAGGGAAACTTGATGATGTATTGTTGAAGAGCGTCGGGGTCAAATAGGATGAATGACCCTTTTGAAGTGTCAAGGGTAGCAAGTTTCTTCTCAAGATAGTTCTTAGTAACATGATCATCAAGTTTAGTAGTTTCACCACTGCCTTTTTTCTTGGTTTTAGTACCCTTGGATATATGTCCCTCATCATCGGAGGAGGATGAGGAAGAGGATGAATTAGATTCCTCCTCTTTCTTGCTTGACTTTTTGGTTTTTCTATTCTTTTTGGCGTAGGATTCCTCTTCATTGGAGGAGGATTCCTCTTTCTGTTTTTGTTTTCTTCCTTTCTTGACTTTCAACTCGTAGAGTTCTTTCATGAGGGCGGCCATTTGGGCATTTTGTTCCTCAATTTTCTTGCTCTGTTCATCCATTTTAAGCAGGGCTTGGATGAGTTGGGTCTTAGCTTCGTTGATTTAGGTCTCGGTGACAGAAGGAGAAGCAGACATCGTGACGAGCTTTGGCGAAGAACCTAGATGTGTAGCAACCGTGTTAAACCAAGATCGAGTCCCGACAAGTCGGCTGGATAGGGTGAATGAAGTCTTGAAGGTTTTGGCCAAAACACAAATAGACCGAACACTTGTCTCACACGGGACAAGTAGTCTCGCGCGAGACAACACCACGGGAAGTCACATTTTTCTGATTTTAATCCTAATTTTGGTCGGACGGAAAATCCGTTTTGGGAGTTTCTAACATTCGAAATCCAAACCTAAAGACCTAGGGGTCGAAGTCATCCCAAGTAACATCAAGTTTTGTGCAATAAATTTGGTGAGAAATTTTTCTCTTTTTAGGGGCAAATCCGAAGGGACAATCATAGGGACATTTCCGAAGCGACAATTCTGAAGCGACAATTTTTTGATTTCTTTTTCATGGTTATTGCACAAAAAGATCTTGACAAGGGATTACAAAGACTCCAAGATCAAATCGACCGGTCACTTAGTGTCCTAAAAAGTCGATCTACATGATATATGGCGATGCAGGACTGGAAGGCTAGGCTCCCCGCGATATGACAATCTAGGTGGATTGAATACGCGGAGTGGGATGATCCAACTTCGGAGAGACCGGGGACTAGGTGGTTACCGTCATCCATCCTTAGTGTGGGTCCCGGGCTTAATCAGGGTATGTAGTGCAATGACAGATATAAATGAGTGCACGTGTGTGAGAGTCAATCTAGGTGATAGAGTAAAATAGAAAGTTTTATTTTTGAAAACTAAAGAAAAACAGATAGTGACCGCACCAAGTGGTTGCCTACGTTTCTCCCAAATTAGAAAGACTCAGGCCGTCATAGTTCCACATAAAAAGATAGAGAAAGAGAATTAAATTAATTAATTACAAAGCCTGAGTTAATCGATGACCGGTAAAAAATTAAAATAATTCAATCTCACGCAAGTATATAGTTCAAGTAATTAATAATTATTTCTACCCTGCAAAATAAAGTTAATACAAACAAAATAGAAATAATAATTTATTTTGACTTTTCTGGATTTTTTAAAACTTTTCTGTAAGTTTTGTATTTTTTTTTCTTTTTTTTTTTTTGATATGGTCAAACTTTTTGAAGAAAAGTCAATCAAGATTTTTTTTTTGCAGTCAAACTTTTATAAGAAAAGTCAACTGTGTTTGTGTTGTGCCAAGGTTTTTTTTTGTTGTTGTGCGGTCAATAGTTGACCTAAACCCTTTTCATTTTTTATTTTTATTTTTTTTTAATACTCGCCGCCGCCGGCCAAACAGGTAAAGTGGAAAACAGATTTAGTTTCGCGCGGGACAAGCTTGTCCCGCGCTGGACAACCATTCAGACAGTTAATTTTTTTTTTTTTGACAAAAACAGTACAGAAAAATTTGATAAAATTCAGAAAAATCAATTTTTACAGAAAAATAAAAAGATTGATAATACTCAATTGTGCGCAAGTCTAAGCCTCTTAATAAATTCGTCCCCAGCGGAGTCGCCAAAATTGTAGCGTTGATATTTTTTATTGAATAACAGAGTCGCCACTTATTATTTATTTAGGAAAACAATAAGAAAAACCTTTTTATGATTTAAGAGATTTGAGGGTTCGGGGGTTAAGTTAGGAAATGGGAAGGTCGAGGAGCACCCATTCCACCCAATCCGGAAATCGGTCTTGCCAATCGAGTATTATCAATCAATTTAATAAACAAGCAAACCCTAATTAATTTCTTAATTAGGAATGTCGGGTTGCATGCTTCGAGATCGCCTTCATCGATTGAAGGGACTCTAGGCTAACCCTTTTGATGGGGTTACACTACTCCAAAAGCCAATAGAGAGATTGAGAAGAAGAAGAGTAAAAAATAGGAGTTTACCTTGTATTTAGGGAGTGTTTGATTTAGAACGTGGTTCTAAGATGTTTTATCGGTCGAGAAGTGATTCGGGCAGAGTTTCACCTTGATTTTAGGCTTGAGCCTTGATGTTCGTCAATCAACGTGATTGATGGACGAATTTTAGGAGTTGTTTGTGAGTGATTTGAAGGAGTCTTTCGTGGAAAGAAACCAAAAAATGGTGTGTGTTATGTGTTTTCAATTAGGAATCGGGGACCTCTGAACTACTGAAAGTCATCAAGTATTTATAGGGATTTATTAGGTGGATGAATAACTTGGTCACCAAGATTAGGAGACTCAAGTGGATTGGGACTCCTCCCAAGGAAGCTTCCAGAACTCTCTAGTCAGTAGAGACCCGGATTAGATGATATTTATCAAGAAAAGAGTTTGAAACGGAGAAGGAAAGTGATTCTGCATATCCTGCAGAGGGCTTGTCTCGCGCGAGACACGTATGTCCCGCGTGGGACAAATAGTCGGTTTACTATTTTGTCCTCTTCAGTTATTCCGTTAGTCAGTTAGGTCCAAAACTAACGAGATTAGTTAGAAACTTAACGAAACATGACAAAACTGATATGCTTTCATCAAAACATAAAAGCAAGACGAAGAGTAGTGTAATTATGAATTATTGATTCAGAATGGGGTGTCTACATTATTTATTCTAATATAGCTATTGATTTTATAAGTTTAGATATTGCTAGAACTATAATTTATTGTGATAGGTGAGGACACATATTTAAAGTAAACTTATGAGGAGCTCTTCTAAATATCAATCTATAATTGTATAATCTTATTTGGCAATTAGATGTCAAAAAGTATTTATTGAAAGACAGTTAGATTAACATAATTCCTAATTTATTCGGACACATGCGAACTTGTGAAAGTTAAGACATGTTCGTGTGTATCAAATTTTCTTAATTTATCGATAAATGTATATGATATGTTCTTGTTTACCTTTTAACTCATTGTTATTAAACGCTTAAGTTGTTTAAACATTTTTTAACAATGATTGGGAATCAAAAGGATAAGATCTGAGTGAACTTATAACATATCATTTTTTGTGAATATTTATTTGATCAATTGTAGAATTGTGTGAGAAAATATGAGATACATGTGTATTTGATAATTACTTTTTCTTCGCAACAAAATAATGTTGCAGAGATAGGTACTCATATGATGCTTCAAATGGTTATGTAGATGCTAATGTAATATTTTCTCAATTTTGTTTGGAAAATTGTCAACTTCATCCTTAACTTAATGTCTTACAAGTCAGTAATTCAAGGCTAGAATCTCAATTGTAGTATATATACCTCTTAATTATACAAGTTATAAGTACAATACTTCCAATCAAGTGTAGAAATATTGCCATATAGAAGGCATGTGTGCTTTTGCAAGGGTTATTTTATATATGGTAAATAACTTGTTGTAATTAATGATTAAGATAGAACTGAATGAAATTTTGACTTCTATAGGCGAAGGTGGGGAAATGTCTCTACTTAATCAGTTGTGATCACCTAAGAGAGTCAAAATGATATATGTAGTCGTAAATGCTTATTTCAGTGGGAGTATGCCACTAAAGAGTAAATATGTCTTTTTTTAGGACACAAGGATCAATGAATGAATAAATGTCTAAGTATTCATAATAATGAACTCTACAAATAAGAATTTGAAGATACATTCTCCTTAGTTGTGAGGTTTCTCTCAGCTTACCTTGTCTTAGCAGTGTGGTGATTGAGACCTAACTGAATCAAAACGACGTTGAAGGGGTAAACTGTGAATTAAGGGGTTGAACTTATTAAAAAAATAGGTCCCTCACTTATTGATCTTTTCTCATGTTAGTCACTAGAATTTTTTCACCTTGGCAAAAAATATTTTTATTATTAAAATTAATATTTTTAATTATTATTTAGCATAATCATGATAATATATAATAATTATTTTGTCGACAGGATTTTTTTAGAATAATTTTTTTAATTATTTTTAATAATTTTAGCATATATATATATATATATATATATATATATATATATATATATATATATATATATATATATATATATATATATATATATATATTTAAAACTGATGTTTATCTCTTAATAATTATTTTATGAAAACCCTTTATTTTTTCTAAATAATTTTACTCAATATAATTATTTTTACTAAATAATATTTTCTTTTTAAAATTATTTTAAAATATTAGAAAAAAATTATATATTTCATATTGATATACGAATATATCATATGTTAACAATTATTAAAAAGAAAACAAAAAGGGAAGAACCGAACTTGAAGAGAAGAGGATGGGAGGGCCGAACTAGGAGAGAATGGGTGTTTAGGTAAGATGAAGATGGTGAATAAATGGAGAATTAACCTAGACATGTGGGTATTATTATTTTTTTCTTTTTTATATTTGGCAATCTATGATATATTCTTATATCAATATAAAATATATTAATTGTAATATGTACATTTTGTTATATTTTTTAAATAATTTTAAAAAGATAATTAAATTATTTATTAAAATTAATTATATTAAGTAGAATTAGTTTCCATGAAATAAAATTTTTCATAAAATAATTATTCAAAGATAAACTTTATTTTTTTAAAAAAATAAAATTTTATTTGTTAATTATTTTATTAAAATAATTATTCTTAAAAAATTCATGTTTATTTTTTTATTATATATTATCATGATTATGTTAAATAATAATTAAAATATTAATTTTAATAATAGAAATATTTTTTGCCAATGTGATAAAAGGATAGTGACTAACATGAGAAAAGATCAATAAGTGAGGGACCTTTTTTGAATATGTTCAACCCCTTAATTCACAGTTTACCCCTTTAATGTCGTTTTTATTCAGTTAGGTCCCAAAATCGTTAAATTTTGGACGAAATTTTAGTAAAAGACAAATATACTCTCATTTTTAATGAGTTCAGGTGCAAGGATGCCAATTATCGAAGTTAGTGGCATATATGCTTCCAAAGCCTAAGTTTAGGGGCATATTTATGTATTTACCATAAATGTGAGCCTTTTGTTATTTGTTAGCGATATCACTACTTACTAACTAAGAGCGGTATGGGGATGATTGACGCTACTAAAGTGTAGTTATATGCTTCTATTGAGATCCCAAGTCAGCTCAATCACTCGCTGGACAACAATATCTGAGCCCAAACGCATTCCTGCATCATCAAATTGGTTCCATTGCCGGGAAACGTTTGTCAGTGATCTTCAGCAAAAGAGTTACAGCCGGAAAGTACCTGGAAAATGGTGTCAGACGGACACACAGCTAGCAAATCTACCGGAGATGAAGGCAGACCTCCTTCCCCTCGGCAAGACCAACAAGAAAATCCTAGACCACCCTCTCCACCTAGGAACCCTAATTTAAGGGTTACCAGGTCACAAGGGATGGTTGATGACACGGGCCTTCAAACAGCAAGGAGAAGAGAAAAAAGAGCTACCCCTGAGCGTCAGAGACGACCCCCCACTGGAACGGAGACCCGAGGGAGCTACTGTACGAAATTTGGGTGGCCCATCGAACCCACATCTCGACAGAGCCGCTTTCCTCATCGAAAGAGCCAATGCCCTCCACGAGCTCATACAAATTCAAGATGATCTGATCAAAATGGCTGAGGGACAACCCCCTCAGGCATCTCACCACACTGTCTCGTCGAGGAGAAGAACCCAGAGGAGGAATAATGGTCGTCGTGAAGGAACTGCCGCTGAAAATGAACGGATTGTGCCACAACTTGACCTCCGAGAACATCTCAACCAAAGACGAAGCGAGGGAAACCCGTCACAGCGACGACGGGAGGAGGCAGATGGTGAGCCTCGTCGATCTTTAGCCAATGAGAATCCTGCATAGAACCAAGTTGTTCGTGGTCGGCAAATGACCCCGTCGTTGCGAAATGAACGAGCCCCAAGTTATAGAGAAAGGACGCGCACTCCTCCTCGTCTTGAACGGGAGCAGTCAAGATCCTATAGGCCGTCTCCATTACCAAGCTACAGGAGAGAGAGATCCATCTCTCGACGACCCGCCCCCACCGAGAGGCAACGGTCAAATACCGTAACCCGGGGGCCTCGTAGAGATGGGATCCCTCCCGCCGGCCCAGCAGGCGAAGTCGATATGAGAGAATTTCTAAGACTCAAACGTCAGGTGGAGGAGTTAACGAACAAAAGAAACAAAGTGGATAGCGATGATTCTGAGGATGATGGCGGTACAATGAATCCGTTAGCACCATGGATGTTGGAGACGGGACCTCCCGAACCAGGATTTAAACTTCCTGACTTGAAGCAATATGATGGCTCGACAAGCGCGTTGGACCACATACAACATCTTGAAGCTCAGATGTACGTGGTATCTAGAGCCTCAGGACACGACGACGTTATGTGTAAAGCCCTTACGAGCACGCTGACTGACGCTGCTCTACGGTGGTTTAGAGGCCTCCCAAAAGGAAGCATCGATTCATGGAAGCAGATGAGGAAGAAATTCTTGGGAAGATTTGCAACAGCAGGAGACCGTCATAAAACTGTCAACGACCTCAGCAACATAACCCAGGGAGCCAATGAAAGCTCCATGAGTTACTTCAAAAGGTTCAAAAAGTTGGTAGATCAGATCGACGAGGATCTGACGGACAGAGAAATTATCAATTGTTTCAGGCATGGTGTTGTTTCTTCTACTCTGGACTACGAACTACAAGTCCATCCAGCCAAATCCCGAAAGGATCTCTACGCCAAGGCATATGCTGTAGCCAAGGCTGAGGAGAGGAAATTACAAAGAGAGGGAAAGGCCGTCGACGAGGGTGAGACGGCGAAGTAAAAAAAGGATAAGGCTGGAAAAAAAGGGAAAAACAAGCAAGGAAAAGCTGAAAAGGTTCCAGAATCGTACACTCCCCTGACGGTGTCACGGGCTGAGATTTTGAGCAACGTAGATTTTGGCCCGGCGCCAAAGATGAACCCCAATGGAAAGGGGAAGAAAAATATGAATAAATATTGTGAGTACCACCGCGATAAGGGACATGACACGGAAGAATGCTTCAGTTTGAAGAAAATTATTCAGAGGTGGATTGACGATGGCCGGCTGGAACAATACGTAAGGAAGGATCGTCAAGCAGCCAACACTCGAGCTGCCAACAACGACCCTCCCGAGAGACAACCACGGATGGTCCTGGTCATCTCTGAAGAGACGAGCAAAAATCAAATCAAGAGCGCCATTTACCACCTGAAAAAAGCCCCTTATGTTCCCTAAAAATCTGAGGTTCCTAACGATGTAATAAGCTTCTACCCCTACGAGCTATCAGCCAATCCTTTGGCTCGACAACAAACACTGGTCATCCCTGGTTTTATCGACAATTGTGAGTCGAGGCGAATTTTGGTTGATACTGCGGCAGCCAAAGATATCTTGTTCTACAATGTCTACCAGCGGATGGGTCTACCCGATAGCCGCCAAAGTCCCTACTTAGGTCGTCTAGAGGGATTCACCAATCACAGGGTAGACGCAAAGGGTCAGATTGATCTTCCCGTCGACCTTGGAGACCACCCGTTGAGAACCATTCAGACCGTAACTTTTATTGTGATTGATGTTATAAGCGACTACCATGCGATTCTCGGCCAACCTGGCCAAGCTGCCTTAGGGATCATCGCTTCAGTCCCTCATCAATGAGTAAAATTTCCTACACGATCGGGAGTTGGATGTGTGTTGGGGACGGCCCCAGAATTCTTGGAACACGTGTTGAAAGCAAAGCGGACTGTTGAGATAGACGACCCTGACCAAATCGTGAAGCTCTCCAAGTCGGTCAAGCAAACGACGACCTCTTATTCCACTATTTCCACCATCAAGTGTGTGGAAGATTCAGAAGCCTTTGCTGAAAAATTCATAGACGACCAAGCTGCTGCCCCGCAACTTTTGGTCTCCCATGAATCGGTGGCCGAGCTAGATAAGCTGATTGAAGACGAGGTCCCAGACCTCACCCCCGAAGCAAGAAAGAAAATCAGAGAAATTGTGATTGAATCCATGGATTTTAGAGATGATGCTCCTGAAATGAAGCCAGCCGACGAGCTAAGAGCTAATCATCAACCCAAACTATCCAGAGCAAAAGATCAAACTGGGGTCTCAGTTATCCACTGAGGAGAGGGAAGAGATAATCTCCCTACTCAAACAAAACCTCGACGTCTTTGCCTGGAGAGTTGAAGACATGAAGGGTATTAGAGAGGATATGGCCGTCCATAGGCTCGGAGTGAATCCCACAATGAAATTCAAGGAGCAAAGGTGCCGAATTTTTTCAACAGAGAAGGAAGTGGCTATAAAGCAAGAGATTGAGAAGCTTTTGCGTGCTGGTATTATCGTGGACGCTGGGTTCACAACGTGGTTGGCTAATGTGGTTCTGGTAAAAAAACCCAATGGGAAATGGAGGTTATGCGTTGATTTCACCAACCTAAACTTGGCGTGCCCCAAAGACAGTTACCCCTTGCCCAGAATTGACAAGTTCGTCGATTCTGTGGCCGGTCATATGACCTTGAGCTTTCTGGACGCGTATTCTGGCTATCACCAAATCAAGATGGCCGAAGAAGACATTCCAAAGACGGCCTTCCAGGCCGCGGGGGGAACCTATTGTTATACAAAGATCCCCTTTGGGCTAAAAAATGCCGAGGCCACATACCAGAGGATGATCAATAAAGTCTTCAAGGGACAGCTCGGTGACAACTTGGAAGCATACATAGACGACATGGTCGTCAAGTCCAAGAAGAGGAAACATGTTGATGACCTCCAGCAAACCTTCACTAATCTACGAGCAAATGATATGGTGCTCAACCCGGCTAAGTGCGTCTTTGGAGTTGCAGCAGGAAAATTCTTGGGATTCATGCTTTCACAACGGGGAATTGAAGCCAACCCCGAGAAAATCAAAGCTTTGATTGATATGGCTGAACCTACGAGCATCAAGGAAGTCCAACGGTTGAATGGACGAGTGGCGGCCTTGGGTCGTTTCATTTCCAAGTCCGCCGAGAGATCGCTTCCCTTCTTCAAGGCTTTACGTGGTGCTAAAGACTTCAAATGGACCGAAGAATGCTCTCAGTCGTTCAATCAGCTTAAGGAATACCTGGGCTCCCCACCACTCCTCAGCAGCCCCGTCGCAGGGGAAGATTTATTTGTGTACCTCTCTGCAAGTGATAAGGCCATCGCCGCCGTAATGATAAGAGAGGAGGATGGGATACAGAGGCCCGTGTACTATGTAAGCAAGGGTTTGTCAGACGTAGAAACCCGTTACTTCAACGCTGAGAAAATAGCTTATGCTCTCGTCATCGCAGCACGAAAGCTACGAGCTTACTTCTCAGCCCATCCCATTATTGTATATACAAATGCCCCACTGCGCAAGATCTTGCATCGCCCCGAGAGCTCCGGTCGTCTACTGAATTGGAGCATTGAACTGACGGAGTTTGACATCCGATATATGGCGAGGAAGACCTTACAAGCCCAGGCCTTAGCCGATTTCCTAGTGGAGACGTCGTTCAGCATTGACGACGATAAAAGGCCGCCACAAAAGATGAACAAGGGCAAACAGGTCGACGACAAGCCAGAGGAATTGATCTTGCCCTTCGGATGTTAGAAGATTTTTTCAGATGGATCGGCAATAAGAGATCTTAGTGGGGCAGGAATTGTGCTCGTCGAACCAGAAAGTAACATGGTTTTCGAGGAAGTTTTGAGGTTCAAATTTCAAGCATCAAACAACCAGGCAGAATATGAAGCACTTGTAGCAGCGATTGAGTACGCTAAGTGTTTCAGAGCAACTAAGATTGCAGCTTTCTGTGATTCTCAACTAATTGTAAACCAAGTTCGTGGAGACTACCAGGTCGTCGACTCCACCCTGCAAAAGTATCATACTTTGGTCGGTGAGTTAATTCAGGGGCTAGAATTTTGGGCCATCCAGAGAATTGCAAGGGAAGACAATGAACACGCCGACCTACTCTCTAAGTTAGCCACTGATCAATTGCCAGAGGATGAACATGGCCACCACCTGGCCTACCTCGAACAACCAGCTTACGATCGTGTGAAGATCATGTGTGCCAGAGATGATGGCCCGAGGTGTTGGATCGACGACCTAAAGGCATTTATTGAAAAAGACGAGCTACCATCTGATGAAGTGTTGGCGTGACAAATCAAGAGGAAGGCCGCCCGTTTCTCGGTCGTAGAGGGTGAACTTTATAGACGATCCATCACCAGACCGCTGCTGAAGTGTGTCCACCCTGACAAAGTGGTAAAGTTGCTTTTCGAAGTGCACCAAGGAGAATGTGGGGGCCACCCTGGGGCCCGTACATTGGCAGACAAGTTGATCACCATGGGATATTACTGGCCCCATCTACGAGAGGATGCAAAACAATTCGTGAGGAAATATGACACTTGCCAACGGTTCGCCAACCTCCCGAAACTCCCGACGACAGAGCAGACCCCAATCATGGCAGCTTGGCCGTTCGACATGTAGGGTGTTGACTTGATTGGGCATTTTCTACAGGCCAAGGGAGGAGTGAAGTATGTAATAGTGGCGGTGGATTACTTCTCAAAATGGGTTGAAGCCAAAGCCCTGAACAAGATAACGGAAAATAATGCCCTAAGCTTTATCCACGATTCGATATGGTGCCGCTTTGGGATCCCAAGAGTCATTGTTTCTGACAACGGCCTCCAGTTTTCACGGAAG
This sequence comes from Adenophora triphylla var. japonica, assembly GCA_022495995.1. Taxonomy (NCBI): domain Eukaryota; kingdom Viridiplantae; phylum Streptophyta; class Magnoliopsida; order Asterales; family Campanulaceae; genus Adenophora; species Adenophora triphylla. Next base: position 57,476 of record JAFEMH010007461.1, on the reverse strand, counting down.
TTTGAACAAGAATTGAACAGAATGGGCGTCAAGCATTCCAAGTCATCTGTTGCCTATCCCCAAGGCAATGGACAAGCTGAAGCAGCAAACAAGCTCGTCTTGTCGGCTTTGTGTAAAAATCTTGAAGGACGGGACACAAGATGGTTAGACGAACTCCCTTCAGCTCTTTGGGCAGTCCGCACAACCACCCGGGGGCCTACGGGGGAAACCCCATTTGCTTTGGCTTATGGCTCTGAGGCCATGGCTCCCGCCGAGCTTCAGCTTCCGACTGATTGAGTGGCACTCTACGACTTTGAGAAGAATATCCACAACAGACAGGTCGACCTTGACCTTGTTGACGAGCGACGATTGGACGCTCAATTTAGGATGGCGAATTACAAGAAAAGAACCAAGGCATACCACGAAAAGAAAGTGAAGAAAAGAATTTTCAAGGTCGGAGATCACGTTCTAAGAAAAATTGAAGCAACGGGACTCAAGGCCCGTCAGAACAAACTCCCCCCCAACTGGGAGGGGCCTTACATTGTCACCAGCGTGGTTAGTGTAGGTGTTAGTGCCCTAGGCCTATAGAGATAGACCTTTATGTAATGTCATTGTTCATTTATATAAGAGATTGTTTCTTTGATTATTATATGTGTTTGCATGTTTAGTTATAATAATCGTGTCCCTAGTACTTATGAAGCACTAGTATGAAGTCTAATGGATAATCATGTGATGATTATATGCATGGAGATGCACATTAGATTCATGGGTACTTGTTAGAGAACAAGGTACTGGACTTGACCCATTATGAGATTTATGTCATGGTCATATGTCATAATTAAATCTCATATAGTCATATCATTGATATCCTTTGACCTGAGATTATCATTGTCTTCCGCTCGATGAATATCATGTTTGATATAGTTTAACGTTGTCTTTAACCGGATGACAATAAGGGCTATCATTGGCATGGTATGATTCTTGTTGGGAAGAATGATAAGTCAAGATGGAAAATTGTCCCTCGTAAAGAGAGATGTTTGCTAGGCCACTCGTAAGTAAGATTGATGTAGTGCATGGCCATGCCCGAATGAATTAATGTGATTAATGTCATTCGATTAATCAATTTACTTAGTAATGAGAAAGCATTGAACAATATGAGTTGACGTGGACCATGACTCATGTTCAATATAACATCGTGTGACAATGGGATTGTGATATGTTCTATGTAGGAAAAATCGAACTTGATATTATACTATTTGGGTAGGCATGATGGCTTGCTAGAGTCCGCTCATGTCTTATGAGGATCGATGTGATCGAACTCATTGCCAACATAGTATAGTCCTATGGGGTCACACGCATCGAACGAATTGTCAAAAATGGAATTATGGATTCTGGCGTGATGGGCGACCGCCCAAGTGTGCCATGGGCGACCGCCCATAAGTCAACTGTTGACTTGGGCGACCGCTCAATGGCTATAGGCGACCGCTCATGTTTATACGAAAACCGCACCTCAGAGACTGTCTTGATGGGCGACCGCCCAGCCCCTTGTGGGCGACCGCCCATGTGGTATTTCGTATAAGGGGTTTAAGCACTGTACTCATGGGCGACCGCCCATGTCCTTGTGGGCGACCGCCCATGTGCCGAACTGTGCAGAAACCGTTTCTGTTTAGGGTTTTAATAGGGTATAATATTTATAGGGTATAAATAGTATCCCTCTTCAACCCTAGCAGCAAGTCACGAATTTTGAGTTTATAGAAACACAAAATTGAGAGATTTTTCAATTGTGAATTGAAATCATCACACCAATTCCATAACACTTCATAGATTGAAAGGAGTTTCAATCGAGGGATCTAGCAATCCTCCTAGAAGAGTTCTAGGGTTCGTTCATCGCGTGGATACTCATAGAGGATCTTCGCTCTTCAAGATCATTTGTTCGTGATTCAACAATCGTTCATCAAGGATTCGCAAGATCGTCAATCTGGAGTTGGGTCACGTTTATCAACGACAAAAGCACTCAAGGTTGGTATTTCTATTTCATCTTTCTTAATTAATCATCTAGAACGGATTCTAGGGCTTGGGGTTTTTCGAGTTATTGCATTATTCCGCTGCGCATGGACCCTCGAAACCCAACAGTGGTATCAGAGCCCCGTTCATGATGTTTATATTAGAAAATCATGATAATTAGATAATGGGATTATGTTAATTTTCATGATATGTATGATCTAGAATGTGAAATTGTATGAGTTTTGCTTGAGAAGTAATTGTATATATTGATATACCATGATTATGAAATTGAAATATATGATTAATATGATTAATCTAGATTATGGGATGTCAATTTCATTAATATGATTAATGTGATCAATCTAGGATATTTGTGAAGTGTTACTTAGTATATTGGCTGGACACCAAGACCTTCCCCACAGGCACTTCGATGGAAGTGTGGGATAAATTTGGAGCACGTGGCCGCGTATTAGTAATTACTGACCAAATATGATTTGTGTTGCATCATTTCATGTTCATAATTATGCTCATATAGTTTTCATGAATCAACCTTGGCATGTAATTGATAAGCATGAGAAATTGAACCTTCTTTATAATTTGAGTTTGTTTTATGCCACCCATGTTTAAACACTTGTGAGTACACGGATAGTTTCATGTAGGCTACGCCACAGCGAGGTACATTGATTCTATCTTTGTATGATCAAGATGAGCAAACGGTGATTGATATACGGTTAACATGGTTGAACTCAATTAGGCTATCAAAATAGTTTTGGGCCTAAGGCATAAGATGAGATTGAAACATGTGACATATGATGTCTATAATCTCATAATGATCTAAGAGTCATATATAGATATGATTGATAAACATTATCTACCTTTTTAGTTTAATTTTGAGCAGTCGTGCCATAGCTGACTTGAAATTAAATTAAAGTTGGGTCTTAGCCTATTAAATTATATTATGCATGTTTGTATAAGAAGGTTATATAATTTAGTGGGAGTATTTGTGAAATACTTTAATTAATCTTTTAAATGAATTGGTACTTATATGTTGCATATCTTTGTAGATCAATGGCTGTAAACACTAATCAAAACATGTCACTGCGATCAGTCCTTGAGAAGGAAAAGTTAGAGGAGAATGGCAACAACTATGTGGATTGGATCCGCAGTTTGGGAATTGTTCTCAAACAAGAAAGGAAGTTGTACATTCTTGATGGACCCGTTCCACCCGAGCCTGCGGCTAATGCAACTAAAGCTAAAAAAGACCAACATAAGAAGCATGTGGATGATTCTATTGATGTTGGTTGCTTGATGCTTGCTACCATGTGTAATGCCCTTCAGAAGGACCTTGTACACATGGAAGCCTATGATTTGGGAAATCATTTGAAGGAAATGTTCCAGTTGCAAGCACGTCAGGAAAGGTTTGACACTATGAAGGCTCTTCATTCATGCAAGATGATTGAAGGACAACCTGTTGGGCCTCATGTGTTGAAAATGAAGGGTCACCTCGAACACCTTGAGAGGCTTGGATATCCTATCCAGTTAGAGCTGGCTACGGATATGATATTGCATTCACTCCCTGAAAGTTATAATCAGTTTGTTCTGAATTATAACATGAATGGGATGAATAAATCTCTGTCTGAATTGCATGGGATGCTAAAGAATGCGGAGAACAATATTACCAAGAAAACCAATCAAGTGTTGATGGTGAATAAAGGAAAGGGGTTCAAACCCAAGGTTAAAGCAAAAGTTGCTAAACCGGAGGCAAAGGTTGCCGTTGCTGAGAAGCCTAAACCCAAATCCCAAAAGGATGCGGTGTGCTACCATTGCAAGGAAACTGGGCATTGGAGGCGTAACTGCAAGCTTTATCAGGAAGGACTGAAGAAGAAGGGCAATGAGATTGCCATGACTTCAGGTATCTATGTGATAGATATTTTACTTTCTACCTCTAGTTCTTGGGTATTAGATACCGGATGTGGATCTCACATTTGCCTAAATGTGCAGGGACTAAAGAATAGAAGGTCGCTCAAAGAGGGTGAAGTAGATCTACGGGTTGGAAATGGAGCAAGAGTTGCTGCATTGGCCGTAGGGACTTACGAAGTCACTTTACCTAGCGGATTAATTTTAGTTTTAAATAACTGTTATTATGTTCCGGATTTGAGCAGAAACATTATTTCTATTTCATGTTTAGACAATGAGGGTTACAATTTTCTTATTGCGAATAAGAAATTTTCAATTTATTTGAATGACATGCTTTATTGTGTTGCTCATTCTTTTAATGGCCTTTATGTCTTGGATGTTGAAAATAATGTTGATAATGTCTATCATGTAAATAAGAAATCCAAACCAAATAATGTGAATGACACTTATAAATGGCATTGCCGTCTTGGGCACATAAACGAGAAACGCATCTCTAAACTCCATAAAGATGGATATTTAGACTCATATGATTATGAATCATATGATGTTTGCGAGTCTTGTTTATTGGGCAAGATGACTAAAGCACCTTTTACTAAGAGTAGTGAAAGGGCTAGTGATTTGTTGGCTCTCATACATACTGATGTATGTACATGTGGACCAATGAATAGCATTGCTAGGGGAGGATTTCGGTACTTCATAACGTTCACTGATGACTTATCTAGATATGGCTATGTCTATCTAATGAAGTACAAAAGTGAAGCATTTGAGATATTTAGAATATTTCAAAGTGAAGTACAAAATCAACTTGGCAAAACTATTAAAACACTTCGATCCGATCGAGGTGGTGAATATTTGAGCCAAGAATTTGACGATCATCTGAAAAGTTGTGGAATTGTTTCAGAACTTACTCCACCCGGAACACCACAATGGAATGGTGTGTCCGAGAGGAGAAATCGAACTCTATTGGATATGGTTCGATCGATGATGAGTCAAGTTAACCTTCCTATTTCCTTTTGGGGACATGCACTGGAAACAGCTGCTTTCACACTTAATAAGGTCCCTACTAAATCGGCTCCTAAAACCCCACATGAGATGTGGCATGGAAGAAAGCCTAGCTTATCTTTCATGAAGATTTGGGGATGTGAGGCTTATGTAAAGAAATTGGTTTCTGAACATAAACTTGCACCTAGATCTGATAAATGTATTTTCGTTGGTTATCCTAAGGAAACGAAAGGATATCAATTTTACAACCGATCCGAGAACAAAGTGTTTGTTGCTCGACACGGTGTCTTTCTAGAGAAAGAGTTTCTCTCTAAAGAAACTAGTGGGAGTAAAATTGATCTTGAAGAAATTCAAGAACCTGAAAATGACATAGAGCCAATGGTAGAGACGGAACCAAATTCACAAGCTGTTGTGGAACCGGTTCAAGATACACAAGTTCTTCGCAGATCGGATAGGATACGATCCGAACCTGAGAGATATGGATTTCTCATGACGGAAAGTAATGAAGTAGAAATCATTGAGAATGATGAACCTACTTCCTATCAAGAGGCGATGTCCACTCCTGATTCGGACAAGTGGCTAGGAGCCATGGAATCCGAAATCAAATCCATGTACGATAATCAAGTTTGGAACTTGATTGATCCACCCGAAGGTGTAAAAACCATAGGGTGCAAATGGGTTTTCAAAAAGAAAACCGACATGGATGGGAAGGTACATACTTATAAGGCTAGGCTAGTTGCTAAGGGGTATAGGCAGATTCATGGCGTTGACTATGATGAAACCTTTTCGCCCGTAGCAATGCTTAAGTCTATTAGAATCCTAATTGCCATAGCCGCATATTACGACTATGAGATATGACAAATGGACGTCAAAACAGCGTTTCTTAACGGAAACCTACTTGAGGATGTATACATGATACAGCCTGAAGGGTTTGTCGATCCAAAGGATTCTAACAAAGTGTGTAAGTTGCAGAGATCCATTTATGGATTGAAGCAAGCTTCCCGAAGCTGGAATCTACGTTTTGATGAATCAGTCAAAGAGTTTGGCTTCATCAAAAACGAAGATGAACCTTGTGTATACAAGAAGATAAGTGGGAGCATAGTGCTATTTCTGGTGTTGTATGTCGATGACATCTTACTCATTGGAAACAATGTTCCTGCACTTGAGACTGTAAAGTCCTGGTTAGGAAAATGTTTCTCAATGAAAGATATGGGTGAAGCGGCTTATATCCTTGGTATCAAGATCTATAGAGATAGATCAAGAAGGATGATTGGTTTGAGTCAGAGTACATATATTGACAAGGTCCTTAGAAGATTCCGCATGGAAAATTCTAAGAGAGGGAACTTGCCAATGGGACATGGCATTACTCTTAGGAAGACTCATTGTCCTAAGACAAATGATGAGCGAAAGAGGATGAGTGATATACCATATGCTTCGGCAATTGGGTCTATCATGTATGCCATGTTATATACTAGACCCGATGTCTCGTATGCTCTAAGCGCAACGAGTAGATACCAGTCTGATCCTGGTGAAAACCATTGGATAGTTGTCAAGAATATCCTTAAGTACTTGAGAAGGACTAAGGATGTATTCTTGGTATTTGGAGGAATGGAAGATGATCTGGTTGTAAAGGGTTACACAGATGCAAGCTTCCAAACCGACAAAGATGACTATAGATCGCAGTCTGGTTTTGTGTTTATGCTAAATGGAGGTGCTGTTTGTTGGAAGAGTTCCAGCGAGCACCGTTGCGATTCTACAACAGAAGCCGAATACATAGCAGCATCGGATGCGGCTAAGGAGGCGGTTTGGATCAAGAAGTTCGTTAGTGACTTAGAAGTCGTTCAGAGCATCACTAACCCGATAGAGCTGTTCTGTGACAATAATGGTGCTATTGCCCAAGCAAAAGAACCAAGGTCACATCAGCGATCCAAACACATTTTGAGACGTTTCCACCTCATTCGAGAAATCTGTGAAAGGGAAGACGTCAAGATATGCAAGGTACCAACGGATGACAACATTTCGGACCCTCTCACCAAGCCTTTACCACAAGCTAAACATGATGGTCATGTTAGGTCCATGGGTATAAAATACATGAATGATTGGGCCTAGTGCAAGTGGGAGACTGTAGGTGTTAGTGCCTTAGGCCTATAGAGATAGACCTTTATGTAATGTCATTGTTCATTTATATAAGAGATTGTTTCTTTGATTATTATATGTGTTTGCATGTTTAGTTATAATAACCGTGTCCCTAGTACTTATGAAGCACTAGTATGAAGTCTAATGGATAATCATGTGATGATTATATGCATGGAGATGCACATTAGATTCATGGGTACTTGTTAGATAACAAGATACTGGACTTGACCCATTATGAGATTTATGTCATGGTCATATGTCATAATTAAATCTCATATAGTCATATCATTGATATCCTTTGATCTGAGATTATCATTGTCTTCCGCTCGATGAATATCATGTTTGATATAGTTTAACGTTGTCTTTAACCGGATGACAATAAGGGCTATCATTGGCATGGTATGATTCTTATTGGGAAGAATGATAAGTCAAGATGGAAAATTGTCCCTCGTAAAGAGAGATGTTTGCTAGGCCACTCGTAAGTAAGATTGATGTAGTGCATGGCCATGCCCGAATGAATTAATGTGATTAATATCATTCGATTAATCAATTTACTTGGTAACGAGAAAGCATTGAACAATATGAGTTGACGTGGACCATGACTCATGTTCAATATAACATCGTGTGACAATGGGATTGTGATATGTTCTATGTAGGAAAAATCGAACTTGATATTATACTATTTGGGTAGGCATGATGGCTTGCTAGAGTCCGCTCATGTCTTATGAGGATCGATGTGATCGGACTCATTGCCAACATAGTATAGTCCTATGGGGTCACACGCATCGAACGAATTGTCAAAAATGGAATTATGGATTCTGGCGTGATGGGCGACCGCCCAAGTGTGCCATGGGCGACCGCCCATAAGTCAACTGTTGACTTGGGCGACTGCTCAATGGCTATAGGCGACCGCTCATGTTTATACGAAAACCGCACCTCAGAGACTGTCTTGATGGGCGACCGCCCAGCCCCTTGTGGGCGACCGCCCATGTGGTATTTCGTATAAGGGGTTTAAGCACTGTACTCATGGGCGACCGCCCATGTCTTGGTGGGCGACCGCCCATGTGCCGAACTGTGCAGAAACCGTTTCTGTTTAGGGTTTTAATAGGGTATAATATTTATAGGGTATAAATAGTATCCCTCTTCAACCCTAGCAGCCAGTCACGAATTTTGAGTTTATAGAAACACAAAATTGAGAGATTTTTCAATTGTGAATTGAAATCATCACACCAATTCCATAACACTTCATAGATTGAAAGGAGTTTCAATCGAGGGATCTAGCAATCCTCCTAGAAGAGTTCTAGGGTTCGTTCATCGCGTGGATACTCATAGAGGATCTTCGCTCTTCAAGATCATTTGTTCGTGATTCAACAATCGTTCATCAAGGATTCGCAAGATCGTCAATCTGGAGTTGGGTCACGTTTATCAACGACAAAAGCACTCAAGGTTGGTATTTCTATTTCAGCTCTTTGGGCAGTCTGCACAACCACCCGGGGGCCTACGGGGGAAACCCCATTTGCTTTGGCTTATGGCTCTGAGGCCATGGCTCCCGCCGAGCTTCAGCTTCCGACTGATTGAGTGGCACTCTACGACATTGAGAAGAATATCCACAACAGACAGGTCGACCTTGACCTTGTGGACGAGCGACGATTGGACGCTCAATTTAGGATGGCGAATTACAAGAAAAGAACCAAGGCATACCACGAAAAGAAAGTGAAGAAAAGAATTTTCAAGGTCGGAGATCACGTTCTAAGAAAAATTGAAGCAACGGGACTCAAGGCCCGTCAGAACAAACTCTCCCCCAACTGGGAGGGGCCTTACATTGTCACCAGCGTGGTTAGAGAAGGAACGTATCGTCTTGCTAGGCCAAACGGTGAACAACTCAAACATCCGTGGCATGCCATTCATCTCACGAAGTATTATTTCTAAGATCGTCGTCACCCCTCAGAGCCCTCAGGGCACCTTCACTTGTGGTTCTTTATATAACTTTGTCAAAGGAAATTTTTTGAAGTTTTTGGAAGTTTGTAAGGGATAGACTATGAATCCCAGTAGTTTAAAAAAGCGATTAGAAGTAAAGTCAATGTAAGGTCGTTGTCAACAAAAGTTATCAATGAAAACTCGTCGCTTTGTTGACATTCTCTACAAACTCAAGAAACTTAGATCGGTCGAAGCCAAGCTTTGACCCCCGCAATCACTTTGATCAAGTATAAAGATCAGTCGAAGCCAAGACTTCGACACTTACACCCAATTTAGCCAAGTATAAAGGTTAGACGAAGCCAGACTTCGTCGATTGCTATAACGGAATAAGAGGACTCGTCTGTAGGATCTTGCCTACAAGCAAATATCTACGGGCCTTCGTACTATTCATACGAGCCATTGAGAAGTTGAGAAAGCACAAGTATGAACAAGGATCACCCCATATTAGGACGACCTATGTTCTGGTCATCACTTACGACGACCATTCACACTTGTCCTCAAACTTACTCATCTAATAAGTTATCACATGCTATATACGTTAACATACAGATTAACAAACAGAAAACAAAGGCATTGAATAACCAAAACATCAACCAAATTGTACGACCCCCTCTAAACAACGAGGAAACAGGTCAATTACATTACAAAAATTAAAAATTGTTTGAAGCATTGTTTGGAGCCATGAAACCAAAATGAGACAACAATTACAAGTTATGAATAACTACGGCTGATCGTTCGCGTCGGTTGGAGGATCGTCTGGATCAGGACCATTTCCCATAAAGGATGCATAATAGGCGTCGAAGTTGCAAGAGTCCAGGGTCGGCACCGGCCACTCGTCCAGTCCAGCTTTCCCATCATCTTCCTTGATAATGGCCAGATCATTGTCATTGTAGGGGACTAGATGGTGGGCCCAACGAGCATCCTGATCATAAGGATCCTCAGCACAAAGGTAGGCCATCTTCCTCACAGAAACTAAGCCTTTAGTCTCCGGATCTACGACGATCCTTCTGGCTAAGTGCTTAGCTCCATCCTTGAAGAAAACTTTGGCTTTCTCAGTGACGACCTGAAGATACTCGATGCCTCCCTTAAACTCTTCAACGAAATCCAATTTAGCCTCGTCCAAGGCAGCCTGGTGATCAACCCTCATCGCCTCGATCTGACCCCGAGCAGCCTTGTAGTCAGATGACAGCTTTTCAACTTTAGCCTCGGCGGCACGAAGGCCGGTGGTCAAGATCCCTGTTTCCTTCTCCAACTTCTTTTTCCCATCCTTCAAGAGATCAATCTCCTTCAGAGCCTCATTCTTCTGAGCCATTAGAGACTCGTAGGCAGCAGTCAGTTGACCGAAATTATTTTCAGCTTCTGCTCGGCCGTCTCCTTAGCCACCACCGACTGGATCAGTTGCTCGTTATCCCTTTGCTCGGCGTCCAGACATGCTCTAAAATCTGATGTCATAGCATCCATCATCGATGACATCTGCAACAAAAAGATTATTAGTGCAAGTGCCAGATGACGAGGGATTTATAAAAATGAAAGTCTGAATTACCTCAGTTTGAATCAGCCCAAAACGGGCATGATAAGTCTCAGGGTTAAACTTGGCCTCCCTCATCTGACGGGTAAGATCAACATCCCTAGCCCGTCTGGTCAAGGTCGTCCCAAGCATAAGGGGGTTGCCACGCCTCGCCAGGTAGGGAACCCCGGCTATTGGAGAAGCCTTGGCGAACAAAATTGCCAACTCTTTGGGCTTCTCTTTAGTCAGGACCCCTGATGACGAGCCAGGAGTTTCAGTCTGCGGAGTCGAGGGGTCAGAGGAGCTAACCGGGTCGTTGTTTGCTTTTTTGCTTCTCTCCATCCCTCCCTCCGAGCCTGCAGGGCGATCCTTCCTTTTCTTGGAGGCCGGACTGTTAGCCCCACGCTGCTCCGGGTTAGAGTCAGAGCTCCCAACGGCCTCAGGGTTAACGTGCTCACCCTCATCAACGACGGCCAGTTGGGTATCAGCGTTGGCAGCCGTAGCACTTGTCTCAACTCCAGCCTCCTTCTCAAGCGCGTCTACACGTGCTTGATGACCTCCAGTATTTAGCCCCTCGGCGACGGGCTCCATCTCGATAAGAGGGATGGCACCAGAACCTTCCTTGGGAAGCTCATTGTTTCTCTTCGCCATGTTCTCCCGACGATCATAGATTGCGTTGGAGGCGGCCCTGTCCTTCCTGGCTGCCCTCTTCTCATTGGGCATGATCACACCACTCATGACGTCCTTCTCAATACGATCGATATCCTTCTCAGAGAGAACTGCCAAATAAAAACAAAAAAGGGGTTAAGTCCTTCACGACGAGACAAAAAGACAGACTATCAAAGTAAATAGACAAGTACTAAGAGCCCAACCCCCAGTCATTTCAAGGTTGGCGCAAGAATCTTCAGGATGGTCGGGGCGTGCCCCCGCGCAAGTTATGCAATTTTCCTCCCAAGTCAATTTTCCTCCCAGGCTCTCATTTTCAAAACAAAATTTTACCAGTATTGAGGAACATTCAACTAAAGGGATTTCTCTCCAGATGCCCCTAGCACACTTATAAACCCTTTGGTTGAGCCAAAAACCAATCTTAACCCCTCTCTCAAAGCTTACCGTTCTGGGCCCCATTAAACGAATTCTTAAACCCCAAGAAAAACCAAGAAAATGAAGAACAATCAAAGGGTAATACCTGGTGAAGGGTTTGCCGGTAAGTTTTCTGATGATTTTTTCGGTGGGAGATCAAAGAAGTCCCTTATCCAAGCTCCCAGATACCTTACAAACGGAGTAGCCAAAACAATTCAGGTTACCGGAGACGGTGGTTCTTGCTCGCCGGAATTCTTCTTGCTGGTTGCCGGAAATCGCCTTTTGCTGTTTGCTCTCAATAATCGAGGTTGCGAAAAGTTTGAAATGGAGGAGGGAGGAAGCTTTTATATTTGGGGAAGATGAAGGGTTTATACCTGGGAAACCCAAACGGCGAAATGATGGGGGCATTAAATACTCTGTGATTTCCGAGGAGAATGTCCCATCATAGGACGCGTGTTAATTAATGGGGGAATCCTGGCCATCCACGTCATCAGTGCTGACGTCACCACAATTCAAATTTCAAATCTGACGGTCGTACGGATAACCCTAAGATAAAGAGCAAACTCCTGGCCCGTCAAGACGACCCATGAGTTGGGGGCCACTGAACGGGATATATCGTGATGGGCCGGGCCCAAGACATTCCAACGAGCCCGCTAAAGGATCAGGCCCATCAAGTGTTGGGGACATGGCCCGTCGATACACTAGGTGGAGGTCGTCGCCAACGAGCGACCCAGCCCATCTAACGACGAGCCTTCCCACCACAAGTCAGGGCCTTTCAACACAGAATGACGGTCGTCGCCATTGAGCGACCTAATTCACCTGGAGAACGAGGCAACTCACTCGTCCACTCGTTCGTCAAGTCTTGATAAGGCAACGACCTTCCTGGACATACAACTCCAGGTCGTCCCTTCACTTAGCTTCCCCAATAAGCTTGATTAATTAGCTATATTGGGATAAAGTCAGACCTGACACTGGGACATGCTGTGCGTGCAATCATGGAAGCAGTAATAGCGCCAAAAGGTGTGCAGGTTGACTTTCCTTTATAAGGCAAACCACTTATCCGTGTCAGACACTGCAGTGTCCCTACTTAGGCGGAGCAATCGCAGCGTGACACGTGTACGCCTGGGGAACCAAGTTGATCCAACGGTTGGCAGTGACCCAATCCAACGGTTCAGATGAAAACCTTAATACCCCTTCATCCACTATAAATATGGGAACAAGATCATGGACTAAGGTAATGCAATTTTTGCATGTTCACGTATACACACACCCTCCATATTATTTTCACCACTTTCCAGTCCATACACTGATTCTCACGCCGGAGGGCCTTGTCGGAGGTGTCCCGGCGCAGTTCACGATTGCTTTCTTGTGTTGTGCAAATCCCAAGTCAGCTCAATCACTCGCTGACCAGCAATACCTGAGCCCAAACCCATTCCTGCCTCATTTCAATTTTCTTTTCCTTCATTGAGCCCAAACCCATTCCTGCCTCATTTCAATTTTCTTTTCATTCATTTTTCCTTTCTTAACTAATAAGCAATTAAAAGTTATTGAATTCCACTCCTTATATTTTCCTTTCCTTCTCTCTTTTTTAAAAACGCATCCTTTCCCTTCTCTCCCCTCCCCTCCCTTTCTCTCTCTCCCTCTCCCTCTCCCTCTCCCTCTCCCTCCTTTACAAACTCAACTCAGGAGCAGACCTAAATAGACAGTGGTCCTGGCGACGAAGGTTTAATAGCTAGGGGTTTACCGTCGTTTGTTGTGTTCTTCCGAAGATGAAACGCTAGTTCCCCATTCCGATTTTGTTGCGGAAAGACCTCATTCAATGGCAGGTACTGTATCTATCTACCTTATTTTCTTGAATTCTGATGAATTTAAGGTGTTTGTATGTATATTTGGTGTGTTTTGTGCATGCTTGCATGTAAGCAATTCACTGTTTGAATGAATCGTCTGTTTCTGATTGTTTAATTTTATTGGGTCTTTTGATTTGTGGGCGGAAAATGGTGGTTGATTGCACCAGCAGAACCTAATACAGTAGATGCACTACCAGTTGATGATCGGCCGTCAGCGCGCTTCACGTGGACAATTGAGAATTTTTCCAAGTTGAAAACTAAAAAGTTGTACTCTGAAGTTTTCTATGTTGGAGGATATAAATGGTATTTTGATCTCCAACCTTCTTTCTTATACTCTACAGGTTTGGCATTTACTCCCTCTGTCTAGTCCCATTTTATATCATTTGATGTTAATTTCTTTATCCTTATGAAAATCTAAAAAATTTTATTGTCACTTAGTACATTTAATGTTGTAATCATGACAAGTTTTAAATTTTCATTTGGATAAAAATTAACATAAAATTATTGGTCAAAGTTCAAACAAAGTTGTCCCAAAATAAGTGGGGTTATCTTTATGAGATTAAGGGAGTATGATTTAAGTCGAACTAGATTAGATATGTTGTGATTGATGTCTATGATTCTTTTTGCATGCTTGTTGTTGGCAGGCGAGTTCTCATGTTTCCTAAAGGCAACAATGTTGATCATTTTTCAATGTATCTGGATGTTGCCGATTCTTCAACGCTGCCAAATGGCTGGAGTCGATGTTTTCAGTTCAGCTTAGCGGTGGTCAATCAAATTCATGCAAAGTTTACTGTTCGGAAAGGTAATGAGCACTTGATGCTATGTTAAGTACTGGATAGGAGTTACTTTTCCATTTCTTTTTCAATTGCTGGAGTAATTTTGTTATCAAATATGAGAAAGATTGAAGAGGTAAGAATGCTCTACTGTGATTGCCTTTGCGAGAGTTTCAACCATGTTTTTACTGTCAACTTCCTTTTGGATTTATTGCCTGCAAGGCTGCAAATATTATTTTCAGGTAGACTTTAAATGTGTCAAATATAATATGAGATGCTTATCAGATGAATATCGATTTATTATAAACTACACACTAATAGGTGGTGTTCTAAAAGACTTTTTTTTTTTTTTTGCTGATAATGGTGCTATTTTTGTTTTTGTAGACACACAACACCAATTTCATGCACGGGAAAGTGATTGGGGCTTCACCTCATTTATTCCCCTTAGTGAACTATATGACACTGCTTTAGGTTATCTTCTCAATGATACATGCATAGTAGAAGCTGATGTTGCTTTGCTGAGGGCTGTTGATTACTGGTTACATGACTCGAAAAAGGAGAAAGTAGTGTGTAATGTTGATGAAAGAGACATAGCTGAGCACCTGAAGGTAGATGTTCTCTCTCTCTTATTGGTTTGAATTCTTTCTTTTTTCCTACAAAGCAACCGTAGTTAGCTGTGGATGTCTTGTTGCAGAAAAGGTTGAAAAAAGAACAAGAAGAGAAGGAGCAAAAAAGAAAGGAAAAGGAAGAGGCACATCTATACACTATCGTGAAGGTTAATACCTCCTTTACTGGTTTGAGGCCTTTTATCCTCTTTTATTTATTTATGAAGCAGAGCTGGCTAATTTTAATACTTCATGTGTATAGGTTGCCCATGATGGGGATCTTCTTGAACAGATTGGAAGGGATACATATTTTGATCTAGTAGATCATGACAAAGTTCGTAGTTTCCGAATTCATAAACTAACACCGTTTAACCTCTTTAAGGTACTGCCCGTCAGTTTCTGGTTTCTGGTATTACTTTGCTATGAAAATTTGATGCCTTTGATTATCTGAAGCAACACCATGGCCATGGGCTTTGCTTGATGTTAAAGTATTATATTATCACTCATTGTATCATGGTTCTGGAGAGAACTTGCACTTGCACTCGATACTTTACACATGGCCATAAATTCTGAAGCTAATTGGCATTTTTGATATGTTTTGGAATCGAGGTGTAAACAAAGAGAAAAAGAACAGTGAATGTAAATTGCTATCCTCCTTTCAAGGTAGAACACGAAAGTAGACAGGGGATTGCTTGATTTCTTAGGCTTTCCATATGCCATGATGGATTTTCAATGGCCTTGTAACTTATATGGGGACCACTATCCTTATTGAAATATGATCTGGATATCTCTCATCGAAATATTGATAATCCACAATATTGGTTTCATTCTTTCTGACATTGTGATGGAAGATCTAGTGTTTTTTTTTATTTTTTGTTGTAATTTCACAAAATTTTGTGAAGAGTTTTTTTTTTTTTTTTTTTTTTTTTTTTTTGTAAGCAATAGGAAAAACAGTTTTATGACTTTTAAAACTACATGTTTTACTACTAAAATTGGCAATCTTACCTTACTATTAGAACTGTAGAATTTTACTCGTCTACTGTTTACGAGCTAAAACTGCCCATTTTACTATTAAAGTTGTTAGTCATGGGGTCAATTCCACTACCCAACCTTCAGGGGGTCAATTCCACTACCCAACCTTCAGGCTTGGACAAGTTTCACCGCCCGCCGGAGGTTTTGTTTCATATCACTTTTCCCATTTTGTCTGTTTTATGCAAGTGAAATGGCTATTTCACCCCTTAAATGACTATTTTACTCGTCCGTGCAAAGTCAAAGTTATATTAAAGATTTAGGGGCTGTTTGGTAGCCCTTCTTAGGGTCAGAGATATGATTATTAGTCCAATAAGCTTGATGTTTGGTAGATTAAATGTAATCGGAGTTATAATCCTAACAACCCAGATAAGGGCTTTTATCACCTCTTATCACCTTTCATATTTATCCCCCCCCCAAAAAAAAAAAAGTGGTATAATTAATCCTTGGATTAATAATCTCTCACTATTAATATGGGCTAATCCTATCAGGCTACCAAACGACCCCTTAAGGTAAAATAATCTGTTAGCTTGCAAAAGATTGTCAAAAGGGTGAAAGTGAGAGGGAATCAAACCTCAATGGTGGCAATGATACTTGTTCAAAACTTAGGGTGGGCAGTGGAATTATGTTCAAACTGCCGAATTTATTAAATAGTTAACTGATAGTTTTAGTAGTAAATTAGTGCTACACCCGTGCGTTAAACGCACGGATAAAAAACTATTTCAAAGAAAGTTAGAAATAATAAGAGAAGTTGCTCTCCATAGAGCACGTCACACATCTATCCCTTTTATTTTCCCCCTTTTTCTTTATAGCAAGTCACTATCTTACAAATGTGAAATGACAAAATCGACCAAGTTTCCAATTCCAAAACTGGTTGTGAGCGGGAAACGAAAATGGAAAGCTTTCTTGAGAAATTAAGGAGCTATGAAAAGTCTTAGTTAAGGAGCCATTTAGCGGTGATTAGGCCCCTTAGGCGTGATCTATGCGTGCCCAACACCAAGAAAGCTGGTGTTCACAAAGGAGCTAAAGGCCTCAAAATTTATACTATTTCATTTCCTAGCACTATGCTAAAGCCTCTCAATATATACTACTCCATTTTCTAGCATTTCAATTTCTAGACGATGTGGGATTAATATCCCATTTGGTTTTCAAATGCTAAGGCCTCTCAATATATACTACTCCATTTCCTAGCATTTCAATTCCTAGACGATGTGGGATTAATGTCCAATTTGGTTTTCAAATACTAAGGCCTCTCAATATATACTACTCCATTTCCTAACATTTCAATTCCTAGACGAAGAGGAATTAATATCCCATTTGGTTTTCAAATGCTAAGGCCTCTCAATATATACTAAATGGATCTCAATATATACTAAATGGAAAGCTTTTTTGAGAAATTAAGGAGTTATGAAAAGTCTTAGTTAAGGAGCCATTTGGCGGTGATTAGGCGCCATAGGCGTGACTTAGGCGCGCCCAACACCAAGAAAGCTAGTATTCACTAAGGAGCCCCAAAATTTATACTATTCCATTTTCTAGCACTTCAATTCCTAGACGATGTGGGATTAATATACCATTTGGTTTTCAAATGCTAACGCCTCTCAATATATACTACTACATTTCCTAGCATTTCAATTCCTAGACAATGTGGGATTAATATCCCATTTGGTTTTCAAATGCTAAGGCCTCTCAATATATACTACTCCATTTTCTAGCATTTCAATTTATAGACAATGTGGGATTAATATCCCATTTGGTTTTCAAATGCTAAGGCCTCTTAATATATACTATTCCATTTCCTAGACGATGTGAGATTAATATCTCATTTGGTTTTTAAATACTAAGGCCTTTTAATAAATGGAAAGCTTTCTTGAGAAATTAAGGAGCTATGAAAAGTCTTAGTTAAGGAGCTATTTGGCGGTGATTAGGCGCCATAGGAATGACCTAGACGCGCCCAACACAAAGAAAGCTGGTGTTCACTAAGGAGCCAAGGGCTCCAAAATTTATACTACTCCATTTTCTAGCATTTCAATTCCTAGACGATGTGGGATTAATATCCCATTTGATTTTCAAATGTTAAGGCCTCTCAATATATACTACTCCATGTCCTAATATTTCAATTCCTAGACGATGTGGGATTAATATCCCATTTGATTTTCAAATGCTAAGGCCTCTCAATATATACTAAATGTAAAGCTGTCTTGAGAAATTAAGGAGCCATGAAAAGTCTTAGTTAAGGAGCCATTTGACGGTGATTAGACACCCTAGGCGTGACCTAGGCGCGCCCAACACCAAAAAAGCTGATGTTCACTAAGGAGCTAAAGGCCCCAAAATTTATACATCAAGAAAGCTGGTGTTCACTAAGGAGCCAAATGCCCCAAAATTTATACTACTCTATTTTCTAGCATTTCAATTCCTAGACGATGTGGGATTAATATCCCTCAGATTTTTCAAATTTTATTTCGAGTTATTAAAGGGAGTGCGTTTAATAAATGAGTAATGAACCTTGCCTCTATTTAGTCTCGGTTCTAGTTTGAGCGGGAAAATGGGGGGTGTGCTGAAGTGCTTTGGACTTCAGCCTTTATATAGTTATAGAAGTCGCGGTTTTAAAACCGTAAAAATCCTGTTTTCACCAGTATTTGGAAAACTGGTGTGTTATAAGACTTGCTCTTTTAATTCATGGAAATGGTATAATTGGGAAGAGTATAAATTATACTCCCTCTGTCTCTAAATGAATGTACAAATTTCATTTTAAGGGACACTCTAAAAATTTGTGCTTTTTATACATTTTAATGGTAAATATGCATAAATATTCTTGTTATTCATTTTCTAAACATTAAAGTTTTACGATAATAAGATGAATAACGAAAATTCTTTGGTAAAAAAGCGTGTAGGGACAATTTTTTTTTTACAAAAAATACATTCATTTTAGGACAAAAGTTTCTTAAATTTGGACATTCATTTAGGGACAGAGGGAGTACATTTATTACTCTGGTGCCAAAACACTGTTCAGTTAAGCTTAGTAATTTTAGACCCATTAATTGTGTGACCAGTGTCTATTAAATCATTACTAAGGTCTTATCCTTCGTTTGGGTTCAGATATGGGTGACTCCATTTCGGTGGCACAAAGTGCTTTTGTAGGGGGGGGGGATAGACAAAGCAGTAATACAACATTAGTAGCGAAGGAAGTGGTAAAAGGTTTAGGGAGGGGAAAAGAGAGGTGCGACCATGTTGAACTTTGGGAAAGCGTATGATTGAGTGAATTGGCAGTTTCTGGATCATGTTCTGGAAAAAGTGTTTGGGGTTAGGTGGATTCATTTGTGCTTTTAGATCTCCTCCTTCTCTATTGTAGTTCATGGCAAGGGTATCAAGTTGTTTCAGGCTTCTAGAGGGTTAACATAGGTAGACCCTCTTTTGCCGTTTTTGTTTACTCTAGTTGCTGAGTTTGAGTAGATTGTTATCTAGGGGGTAGGTGGTTTGTGTCATTGAGGGTTGTAAAAGTTGGTCGGGATAATGTTTCGTTTTCTCACCCTCAAATCACTGGTGATACTATGCTATTTTTTGGTGTATGAATCCAATACTTAAATACGTTCTCATGATTCTTGAGTTAAATACTCAAAAGGTAATTGACCTATAGAGACCTTTTTACGTATTGGTCACTGACTCGTTTTATTAACATTGGTCACTGACCTACGTATTTAATATCCCATGTTGTCCTTCCGTCCACTTACCGTCAAAATCTCCGTAAACGTGCATACGTGGCACAACGACACTATTAAACAGTTTAGTAGGCTCTAGACATGGTATAATTTTGTTTATGTGGAAATGAAAGGTGTAAAACTGCAAAATATTAAACTATAGACCCTAAAAATTATTCTCACTATAAAGGGCATAAAAATGAGCTGTAGAATATGGCCGTTCAAACTATGGGAATAGTCTTTCACAGTATCTTTGAGTTTAACTTAGGAACTTGTTTCCTAATTATCCTTGTAACATTTGATTTATAATCTGAAACTTTTCTTTCAGTTGATGTGGTAGAAAGTGGTAGACTCTGTGCCACTCCTTTTCTCATCCTGTACATATATTGTTGGATGCTCTAGATCGACCCTCTTTCTTGATTATTGACCCTCCCAACTATGATATATTGCCTTTTATAGTATCAGTAAGTTCAATTTTAAAACTTATTTGCAGGAGAAAGTTGCTGAAGCGTTGGGTATACCAGTGCAATTCCAACGTTTCTGGCTGTGGGCAAAGCGTCAAAACCACACATACCGTCCAAATCGGCCGTTGACGCCTGCGGAAGAAGCTCAATTTGTAAATACTTTTTACTTTACCTTTTGTGTCATTTCTGTATTGTGTAAAATGTCTTTTTTGTTTTACTCCCTCCGGCCCTAAGTGATTGTCCATTTTAATTATGATAGGATTTTTAAAAAGTAGACCTTTAACCACTTAGGAACATCTAACCATAAAGACCCTTAATGATCCTACCTTATGACATTACGCTTGCAAGTAGAACTTAGAACATGATGATCAACACGGGATGGTTTAGTATCTTCAAAAAAAAATTGACATTAATTTAGGGACATACATGAGAGATATCTGAATGTCCCAAATGAAGTTAACAAGGAACAAATTACTTTGATTCAGATATACTCTATCTCATGTTTCTCACACATCTGTCTGCCAAATGAAGTTGAGTCTTCCAGGGAGTGATTGGGAAATATCACCTGGTCTATGCTCGTGCTTATAATATGGTGACGCTTGACATGCCACTTTAATGTGTTTCAGGTTGGACAAATAAGAGAGGTATCAAAGAAGGCAAACAATGCAGAATTGAAATTGTTTTTGGAAGTGGAAATTGGGCAGGTAGTTTGTCATTAGTTATCTTCTATTCTTTGTATTTATTTAGGTTGTGGTCATTAATGTTGTGATTTAGTCATGGAACTTTGTGCTGTAAAAGTAAGTAATCAGTGCACATATGTAGGATCTGCAGCCTGTTCCTCTGCCTGTGAAGCCTAAAGAGGAGATTCTACTCTTCTTCAAACTTTATGACCCTCTGAAAGAGAAACTCCGGTAACTACCAATCCGCTCCAGTCCTTTGGCTGAAAATAAATTATTAAATGAATAGAAGTGAAAAGCATTTAATTTGGTTGGAGAATATGTGTACTTCCATCAGAGAAAGTTAGTAGTATATATTCTTATCGAATATAAATAAACAAATTTGTGTTTGTGTGTATATAAGTAAGCTGATATATAGATAGATTGACGTTGAGGGTTATTGATAAAACAACAATTACATATATATTTTATTTTATTTTTTTATTTTATTTTATTATATATGTTTTTTTTTTATTATATTTTATTATATTTTATTTTATTTTATTATTTTTTTCACGATAACATATGAGGATTCATGTTAGCCGACCCCAAATTATTTTGGGACTAAGGCTTTGTTGTTGTTGTTGTTGTTAGTTTATGCTACCACTGTGGTACATCTTTCACTGGCATACCTTCTTTTTTCTTATAATATGTTAAAACAAATTCCCCACAAAGGGTCCCTTCTGAAACAAAACTGCCAGAATTAATAATATAGTACTCCATCCCAGGAAGATTCTCCCACTTTTCTTTTTGGTTTGTCCTGAAAAAGATAAACTCTTAACGAAAAGAAATAATTGTAGTGCAATTTCAAGAAGGTACAAGTAAATCATGAATGATAAAAAGTTTTGTCATGTCAAACGGGACTATCTTTATGGGTTGGAGGGAGTACGCCCTTAACCTTCCAAGCTTCACATCATAGCACCGCATGACATTTGGCTAAGTTTTCAAAGCCTGTAGTGAAGAACTTTTTCCGTGTCAGGTACGTTGGACGTCTATTTGTGAAGAGTACTGGCAGGCCAGCAGATATACTGGCAAAACTAAATGATTTTGCTGGCTTTGCTCCTGATGAAGAAATTGATCTTTTTGAGGTCAGCCCTTTCATTTTATTTTATTTATTTGCTTTAAGTTTTCCTATTTGGTCGCACATATTATATTTAGATATTTGTCTTACGTGCTGCTTATCCAGGAAATTAAATTTGACCCTAATGTCATGTGTGAACCCATTGACAAGAGGCTCACGTTTCGGGGCAGTCAGGTATATTTTGCCATATATTTGTAAGCAAGTGCTTGTGTATTGGTGCTTGTAAGCCATTTTTTGTTCAGTTAGTTTATCCTTCCTTCTTTGGCACGAGGTCTAACTTCTGTTAATTAATGTACCGTTTTGATCTACATCTCTTTAGCTTGAAGATGGAGACATAGTATGCTTTCAGAAGCAGCCACTCCATGATGAAAATTGTGAACAATGTACCTATCCAGATCTTCCGGCTTTTCTAGAATATGTGCATAACCGTCAGGTATTCCTTGAATCTTATCAAAATGACATCGATTAATCCAAAACCTTTGTGCAACATAAGCTTGAGATATCTGTTCGTTTTTGTTTCTGTTATGGATATTGACTTTCCATCTTTTACTTCAGTTCTGTAGTCATAGCTTATGAACTGTGCAAATTTACTACTACTGAATTGATTGTCCCTTGGAGTGGGTTGGTCGTCCTTTCTAATTTAGGGTTAGTTAGCCAAGTAGTAGGATGGGATTAAAAATGTGAATCCAACAATTCAACCCTTACTGCAAGAATGAAGAATGTCTACATATTTATACATGTTGAAAGCTTTCACTTACCATTTTTTTTTTGTTGGCAAAAGCTAATGTGCACCCTTGGGCACCAATCTAATCTGTGTTTTTGCATATATCCAATGGGCATTGAAACTTGTGAATGGGTGGTTATTGGACAAATTCTACTATATATAAATATGCCCTTCAGGCATACTTTAGCGAAACAATTTATCTATTGTTGTTATTGTTCTTTTGAGCTGTTTCAAAATCGAAATTTTAAAAACGTAAAATGTTAGAACTTTGACATACATTTAAGATTTATGTTGAAACTAAACTCGTGTTGGTTCATAGGTTGTTCGTTTTCGTTCTCTGGAAAAGCCAAAGGAGGACGAGTTCAGTCTAGAGTTGTGAGTTTCTTGAAGGCATAAATATTATGGTCTTTTAATTAATTCATTTGATTCAGCTCATATAATATTTCATCAAATTGTATTTTTTTGTGATTCCTTAGGTCAAAACTTCACAACTACGATGATGTTGTAGATAGAGTTGCCATTCATCTGGGTTTGGATGATCCATCTAAAATCAGACTTACTTCTCACAACTGCTACTCTCAGCAACCTAAACCCCTGCCAATCAAGTATCGAGGAGTGGAACATCTATCAGACATGCTGGTGCACTATAATCAGGTTATTCAAAGCAAGCCTTGTCATCTAAGTTTACTTGTTAGCAAACCCTTCTTGCTTATTGATGAGTGAAATGCTTACCTTTTTTATTCTTTGTGATAGACTTCGGATATTTTGTATTATGAAGTACTGGATATTCCTCTTCCAGAATTGCAAGGTCTGAAAACCTTGAAAGTTGCTTTCCACCATGCTACTAAAGATGAAGTAAGTTCTTAGTGGCAAATTCATTTTAAAATCGGCATCTTCCTTCACTAACAACTCTTGTTTAACTTCCAGGTAGTAATTCATACTATTAGATTGCCAAAGCAAAGCACGGTAGGGGATGTTATTAGTGACCTTAAGACAAAGGTATGCCTCACAGATTTTCTGAATGATTTTGTTATTTTCGGGGGATGTTACAATTACCTCATTTGATTAATCTGTTCCTCGATAATATGTCTGCTAAAGCATCTTGTCTGTGAATTCTGCATTTGTTTGAGAACCTTATGTGTTGCTTTCTGACTTATCAGTTATTAACTAATTATCCCTGTAACATTTTGTCGATCAGGTCGAATTGTCTCACCCAAATGCAGAAGTTAGATTGCTAGAGGTTTTCTATCACAAAATCTACAAGGTATGGAGTGTGGTCAACTCTGTTATTATCTTAATTTTTCCTAGGAGTAAACTTGGTGAAGAATTTATTGAAATAAATGTTGCTTGGATTAAATCTTTCGTGGTGAATGTTTAATGATATGCAAGTTTGTAACATAATACCATACTATACTGGCCACATGACAATATTAATAGACAGCTGCAGGCCCTCAGCTTCTGCCTTGTTCTTTAGATTGTGTCATTAATGCTAAGTAAATATTTGTACAAGTTTGTGAAATATACGTATTCTGTAAAATATTCTGTGAAACTTTGAATTGACACACTCAATGGATCCCATACTTTCTTGTAATTTGCAATTATATGGGGTCCTATTGCAATTTAATGACAACAACATGAATAATTGAATATTACTTTGAAAGAAGTTATGTGGGCTAAATTAAGGTATACCAACATACTTGGGTAAACACTTGCCTTCCTTTATATTTGTATTATATAGGGGTTGTTACTAATTAACATGTCCCCAGGGTTAAAAGTTCTATGTTATGCATTTACCCGACATAAAATAGTGAACAAATTCATTGAGATATTTTGCAGTTAATCTTTGTTCTCGGGCCTTTTGTTCGCTTTTCTGATGTATATTTGCTAATAATCCCTCCGTCTCAAACACTTTGCACCATTTTGCCTGGACACAGGAGTTAAGGAAAGAGTAACTATATTCAAAAGTATTGTAAGTGGGAAAGGAGTTGCGAGTATGACAAGTGGGGAAGAATTTGCAAGTGGGTCATAGGAGTTCAGTGCGTGAGTATGGCAAGGGGGTAGGCAGTCCCAATTTAATAGTAAAAATAAACTTTGGACTTTTTAGGAAAGAGGACTTACCAATGGGACATTCAAAAAGGGAATTGGTGCAAGGTGTTTTGGGACGGTACGAGTATTTTATAAGAAACTCTGTAGCTTGCAGAAACTCAAGTTTATGGTTTCTGTGAGTTCTCTATTTTATTTATCTATCACTTACATGTACCTCTTAGTGGCCCACTATGAATAATTGTACAAAGGTAGAATCTATTACAGAGCAATAGGTGTATTTTCTTTGCTGGTTCAATCTCTTATTCAGCATTATTTAAAAAATCCGGGGGAAAATGCTATGAAATCATTATCAAGTTAGTTAGTGCCATGCTAGCAAACAAGTCTATTCTGGTTGATGTTAGCTTCAGGTGTTTGCCAATTTTTTCTGAATTTATGAAGGATGTTTTTTGCCCACTTTTCTCACCTAGTTTGGCATACTGTTTTTACGTCTGCAGATTTTCCCTCTCGGTGAGAAGATTGAGAACATTAATGATCAATACTGGACATTACGTGCCGAGGAGGTATGCCTTTGAATTTCTAGGCACCATATGTAGGCTTGTTGACAAGTCTTTGGATTCTTTCCTACATCAAAGAGCTTCTTTGAGTCTTTGATGTTTGTGTGGATTTCTCCTGTCAGATTACTTGTGTGAGGCTAGTGTTGCAACTAATTTCTTCTCATAACAGATTCCAGAAGAGGAGAAAGAAATTGGTCCCCAGGATCGCCTGATACATGTTTATCATTTTATGAAGGACACGGCTCAGAATCAGGTTATAAGTGGTTGAAATACCTCTCTCTCTCTCTCTCTTCCCTTTCCCTTTATTTTTATTGGGAGTCTGTGAGATGTCTCAGTATTCGGTTTGTCTTGTAAGTTCTGTACATGTTTACTACTCCCTCCGTCCCTAAATGAATGTCCGAATTTCACTTTAAGGAACAGTTGCAAAAATGTTAAACCTATGCATTTTTAGTAATACAAGTAAATAAAAACCCTTATTGATCTCACCATAGTGCATCACAAGTCGAAGTCTGAATTAGAACTTGTTGTATAATGCGGGAGGATTTAGTAACTTACCCAAAAATTTGACATTCATTTTGGGACAATTTTTTAAAAATTTTGGACATTCACTTGAGGACGGATGTAGTAGTATATATTTAGCACAGAACCTTGCTTGACATGCATTATGGTTGATATTAACAGCAGGTTCAGAATTTTGGGGAACCATTTTTCTTGGTCATCCATGAAGGTGAGACGCTAGCTGAAGTCAAGGTACGCGTGCAGAAGAAATTACAGGTTCCAGATGAGGAGTTCTCAAAGGTAATTTCTCTTCCTGCCTTTACTGGCATACTTCTGCTATCGGCAATTCATGGGAGCTTTCAGAGTGCACGTATTTTAACAATTTTGATATTCTGATTTTAATAATTTTTGAATATTTTACAGTGGAAATTTGCATTCTTGTCTTTGGGTCGGCCAGAGTACCTCCTAGACACCGATATTGTGTCCGCTCGTTTTCAAGTTTGCCGCTCTCTCTCTCTCTCTCTCACCCACACATGCAAATGCATTCTCTCATAACTGATCTGTTTTGGTCAAGTTTGTATCAATGTTTTCTCCGTTTATTTCTCATTTGGAACTCTTTTTTTTTCTTGTCATATTTGTTTCTAGAGGAGAGATGTTTATGGTGCTTGGGAGCAATACCTTGGGCTCGAACATTCTGATAATGCTCCTAAAAGATCGTATGCAGCCAATCAGGTACATGGTTTTCTCGAGATAATAAATATTTTCAGGGTAAAACTGTTGTGTGAAATATTCCCTTAGGCAAGTCGATCTACCAAGTGATTGCGTTTGATAGTAATGATGATTCATGAACTGACTGTATTGCAGAATCGACACACGTATGAGAAGCCGGTTAGAATCTACAATTAGGAAGGAGGGAAAAACAATAGCTGAAGCTGCATGGACCAATGGATTGTCAATAACTACTTGATGGCATCTGACGATTTGTCCAGAAGCGTAACAGAAAAACAAGAAAGCAGCAGAAATCTGGGAAGCATAGTCTTCTAAAAGTGTCTGATCCGTATTTTGATCCCTCTCTCTCTCTCTCTCTCCCTCTCCCTCTCCCAAGCAACCTTTGCCAGGGTGGGTAGTTAGGTGGTATTGTTAATGTTTATTATTCCATTGTAATATAGGCATCCATAAGATTTTGGGGTCGGGATGTATAGAGGGTATAGATATGTATCTCTCTTTTCTAACTTCTAATATCTTCCATATCGTCATATGTTTAGGTGATTTGGGGAGAGGTTAATGTATAATGTGTTACCTACTGTGTTTTTTTTTTTTTTTTTTTTGAAATCAGATTTGTGCAAAAGAAACAGCTTTTCTATCATCGATTGGAATTCTAAACACAGATATTTATAGTTTAAAAAACAGTAATGACAACAAGCCCATTGGATTTCAATTGTTGTCATTTTGTAAATGAACCTTAGCCTTACTGCCAAGATATTCTCTCCCCGTCTGCGTTTCATTTCATTGTTTAATGGAAGCTGTTGAGGTTATGACTGTGGAAACAAAATCTATTGATCTCATTGTAATAGTTGCTGGTTTTTTCCAAGTGAATTGGAGTAAATTTATTATTTTATTTATTTATTTATTACCAAAATGTGCCCTTTTAAAGAAACATGCAACTGATAATAGCGACTTTACCAAATATACAATCAAAGTCCTTACTATCTGTAACGTGTCTTCGTGGAAATTCCAAATTAAAGTTGCTATGAGCAACAAACTTTCATGCTGATTATGAAATTATTAGTCCACTTGTATACAGTAGATATTTAGCTACTGTATACAAGTGTATATGTGTAGATATTTAGCTACTGTATACAAGTGTATACGTGTAGTTATACACTTGTATACAGTAGATACTTAACTACTGTATACATATACAGTAGACTGTATATGTATACAGTAGCTAAGTATCTACGGTAAACAAGTGTACGGTAAACAAGTGTACACAAGTGGTTCTTACGGTTCTCGTTTTGTTATTGTTCTCATTTGAGCACCTACCTATATACTCCCTCCGTCCCATCTTTATATAGACTTTTGGAAATGCACGGGAATTAAGGAGGAATTATTATATTGAAAGTGTTGTGAGTGTGAAAATAAAATAGGAGAGAGAATGAGTAGAGAGAATAGTAAATTATAATGGTGATATGAGTATTAAAATAATGTAGGAGAGAGAATGAGTGGAGGGAATAGTAAAAATTCTTTTCCATTTTGGGAAAGTATATATTATTGTGGGACGCCCTAAATGGAAAGTTTATATATAATTGTGGGACGGAGGGAGTATATATATATATATATATATATATATATATATATATATATATATATATATATATATATATTATTTTGGTAGGTAAGAAAATAGTTATGATTTTTTTTGTGAAGTTGCTATTGCTACTTGCAATCTAGATTTGGATTTGTTGTGCAAAAGCTTCTGGCATTGGTTACTTTAAGTTAAGTGAATAAACAACCTGCTCCTACGAGGGCTGCCTTCCCACACGTCAGGAGTTTTTGGAAAGAAATATAGTGGCAACAAAATCTTACAAGATCGTGTTTTTCCCAAATGATTTTAAAAATTATTTTTAGGAGTGGTCTTGCGAATAATAAAAAAAAAGAAAACTAATTTTTTCTAAGCTTTTGAAAAAAACAAGTTTTTTTGTTGTGCGTGTTTTGTCTCCAAGAAAGTGCGCCATTGACTCGGTGTATATGTTATTAAGTGTTAATCGCATTTTGTTTTGCTAGTGCAAGTGCATGCGTTTTTAAGTGTCGGTGGGTGCATGTGTTTATAAATGTCAGTGCATGTATAAATGAATGGTAGTGCATGTGTTATTAAGTGTAAATGCATGTGTTTTGTGAGTGCTAGTACATGTATAAATGAGTATCATAGTATGTGTTATTGAGTGTCAGTGGATGTCTTTTACGAGTGTCAATGTGTTAGAGATATTATCGCACACCGAAAATTGACGAACCTTGCCTATAATATATAAAAGTGATGCTGCCCAAAAATAATGATTGGGCCTGGGCCAAGTCTATAAGCGGGAAATGATCAAGTAGGCCCAAAGCGGGTATAGGCCCAAGAAGAAAATAGTGATAAAGGTAGCCCAGGTGTGGTTCGCGGGAAAGTCTGTCGGAAGATATCCCGCCAACATTCAATAAAAGGGAAGACTAAGGTAGCGAAAGCGAGATAAGGTGAGGAGAATGGCGAGATATTGATAAACAGCGAGATAATGAGGAAAGCTCGCGAGAAAAGGGGACGTGGCGAAACAGTGCATGGTTAATCGTATCCGGCGAAAGACAAAGCTTATTAAGTGCGGTATGTAAGAGGGGGCATATAAATATCTATGAAGTGGGACTCATTGGACGGTTAGACATTGGAAAAAGTGATCACACGTTTTGAGTTTATTCTCATGATTGATCAATGGAGTGATGACACGTGAAATGAGGCATGGAACGTGAGGGTAGCATGTGCATGGCACGAGGGAATGGGGTATATATATGAGGGATCTTCATCTTTTTGAGGTACGTTCACATACACCCACGAAACACCTTTCCATTGTTGAGATTTCCTTTGCCCAGACAGTTACTTATCCTCACGTCGGAGGGGCTTACGCCGGAGCCGCCCCCGGTCTAGTCACGTTTGCTTGTGTGTAGGCGAGAAGAAGGAGTCGGAGCTATCACGATTGGACTACAACGGTCGTGTTGCTGCTTGAGAAAATTTCTGGCAACATCAATTGGTTCCGTTGCCGGGATTGATTCTCTTCATCGGTTGAAGGTTGCCGGCGGTAGATTGGTAAGTTTTGGGTGTGGTTTTGTAGATCCGATTGATCTATCGAGCTCGTCATCTCAACTCTCCATTGTTGGGATTGATTTTTTGGTGTTGTATGCAACTTGAAAATTATTTTTCTCGTTGATTTGGTTGTTGATTGTTTTGGGGAATTGATTACTGGTTGATAGTTTGGTTGATTAAAGTTTTGGTTGGTAGAAAAGTTTGTTTGAATTTGGTAGCTGGAAATTTTTGGTGTTTCTGGGTTTGATTTTGTGGGAGTTCTTTTGATTCTGGTGTTTGTGTGTTTGTGAATTGGTGATTGGGTGAAATTGGTGAAGTTGGTTTGGGATAAAGTGCAATAAGAGGAAGAGTATCTTCAAGTTTCTGGGTTTGATCTTCAAATCTTCATAAGATTTGCAGATCTTCAGAGTTTGGGTTCATCACTTTGATTACGTGGGTGATAAGGAATGACAACACCGGAGAAAGGTATAGTTGGTCAGAAGACAATGGCGGGAAGGAGCCTTATCCCGCCTATTTCAGGTCTGGGGAATATGGGAACTGGCGGAGCGAAAGACACATCAACCTCGCTGCAAGTTACTCTAGAGGAAAGAGAGCGGGCTACCGGAGGCGAGAGAGAAAGAGATGTTATGTCGCCGCAGCCTGAGGATGAAGTGGACGCGGAGGAGGAAGGATTGAGGATTCACAACAATTTGATCTTACAGTTGTTGAAAAATAACAAGTGACTAATGACTTTGAAGAAGAAGCCAACCCCTATCCCACAGGGCTTGTTGAAGGCAGCAGAGGAAAGGAATAAGGGAGCGAATAAGGAAGTAATTGTGGTGGACGATGGTGAGCGACAAAAGGAGACGGAGCCTGAAAAGCATAAGGAGATAGAGGCGAGAATGGAAGGGCCGCAGAAGCGTAAAGCGGGAGAATACATGGAGAATGGGCGAAAAATCAAGGTGTATCATTGGCCACATACTTCCCAAGTGTCGTCTCTTTATTGCGAAGAGGATGAGGATGACACTGCTTCAAATGAAGCAGGATATGGGGAGAAGTCTAAGCAATTAGAGAAGGTAAAGGGCGCGGGAGTAAGCCGTTTTGGAGAGGAAGATGGACTAAAGAAACAGATGGCTGAAATGGCGAGAAGGTTGGCGGAGTTGGAAAAGGGCGGTATAGTTGATAGCGAGAAGGACTCTTTTGTCGCTCCTTTTGCCAAATATATTCAGGAGGCTGAGCCCGCTCCGGAGTTTCGTTTGCCCACATTATCTAAATATGCAGGAGTAACTACGACCAGAACTCACGTGGCGGGATTTGAAGTGACTATGGCAATATTGACTAAGGATGATGCATTGCTATGCAAAACTTTTGCTAGCACCTTGGAGCTTCAAGCGTTGGACTGGTTTGTGCAGTTGCCCGTTAATTCCATCTTGGGATACCAAGATTTCAAAAGAAAGTTTTTGGCAAGGTTTGGAGCTGTGGGGACTCAGTCAGTCATGCTACAAGAATTGATTGGAATCAAGCAAAAGGCGGGAGAGGGCCTTGTCACTTATACCAACAGATTCTTGCTAATTGCTAATCAGATTTCTGAGATTGATCCCAAGTATGTTATAATGATATATATGTCGGGCCTATTGTCAGAATATTTTAAAAGGGAGTTGAGGATGAGGTTGCCCGCGACTTTGAATGAATTGCATGAGCGAGTTAAGGCATATTGTGGTGGTGAGGACATTGAAGAAGGAACGTCTAGCACTGCGAGGAAACGTGTTAAGGACAGGATTGAGTATGTTAAGGATGAAAATGCAGCTCAAGGAGGAGGTCGAGGGAATCAAGCTGGCGGCAGAGGTGGAGGCCACGCTGGAGGTCGTGGGGTAAGGAGGATAGTGAGATTTTCAAGATTAAACGCCAGGCCGAGCGAGATTTTGAGGGCGGTGGAGTTACCGGCGGCATTTGAGATGACAGACAGAGGAAGAAGGAACTTGAATCAATATTGCAATTATCATAGAGACAGAGGGCATGATACTGATGAATGTTACAACCTGAAGAAAGTGATTCAATCCAAGATTGATAGGGGTGAGTTACAAGAATATGTGGTGCCCGAGCAGAATGTAGAAGCCCGCGGAGGAAACGGAGATAGAAATGAGATATTGGTGATTCACGAGCCAGCGAGTATCACTTGTTTGAGTAATCAAATCATGTCCCTGTCACATACTTGCCATATTCCTGCTTACCCGCCAAGTGAGGAGAGGATAATTAGCTTTTCAAGGTGAGAATTGGCTTTAACTCCAAGCCATGGATGTCAGCCAGTTGTGATTTCCATTGCTCCAGGGAACAGTATTCTGCACAGAGTGTTGGTAGATTTAGGAGCAAGTCGCAACATCCTCTATTATGATGCTTTCAAGAAGATGCGATATACTGAGGCTAATCTAGTGCCCTACAAGGGATTTTTGGAGGGATTCACAAACCATACTGTGCGGGTCAAGGGGACAATTTCGTTGGCGGTGGAGATAGGTGAAGGCGAGATGGTGAGAACCCGCACTGTGAAGTTTATGGTGATTGATTTGGTGTCGCCTTACAACGCTATTTTGGGCATCCCGTTTATGCAGACATTTGAAATGATTGTGTCCATCCCACATCAGCGAGTCAAAGTCCCTACTCCAAAAGGGATTGCTTGCTTGAAGAGTGAAGTTAAGGAGGTGATTCAAAAGAAAATTGAGATGCAAACCGCGGCAAGGGCAAGCACAAGTTCACTTTCTACGGCCTTGATGGTGCGAGATACAAGAATCAACATGATCACCGACTTAGGAGGGTATGATGACTGGGAGGAAACAGAAAGCATGAAGAATAAGTCGGCGATCATTGTTATTGATGAAAAGGCGGAAAAAGAAGTGATGCGAGAAAGTAATGATGGGCGAGATGCTGAGATAGAAATGGTGGAGGAAAGGTCGGAAGGGAATTTGATGGCATTGGTTGCAATACAAGCTGAAATGGCATGGTCCAGATTCGCGGAATTTGTTAAAATGAAGGAATCTCTTATTGAGGAGATAGTGGATTCTGATAGTGAGGAATGTGATGAAGAAATTGTGGTAGAAACACCTGAAGGTGCATCGCTTGTCGGGAGAGATAAGGGGGAGAGCAGTGAAAAAGGTGGTAAGAGATGTGTTAATAAGAGAAAGGCGACAGAGATGGAGGTAGATACGCTGCAAATGCGAGATGAGCCGGATATTCAGGCCGCCGAAGAATTGGAAGAAATAATCGTTAATGATGAATACCCGGAGCAAAAAATTAAAATTGGGAAACAATTGAAGAAGGAAGAGCGGGACAAGTTGGTCAAATATTTGCGGGATAGTGTTGATGTATTTGCCTGGAAACCAGAAGACATGCGAGGCATAGATGAGAATGTCGCCTTACACTGTTTGAATGTTGATCCGAATGTAGAACCCTTCAAACAGAAGGTGAGGTATCTTTCTGCGGAAAAGGAGAAGGCGGTGATTGGAGAGGTTGAGAAGCTATTAAAGGCGGGAATCGTAGAAGAAATTACTTATCCAGTCTGGCTAGCTTGTCCAGTTATGGTGTTGAAGGCAAATAAAAAATGGAGGATGTGTATAGATTTTACAGACTTGAATACGGCTTGTCCCAAGGATTGTTATCCTTTGCCAAAAATTGATAGATTGGTTGATTCCATTGCGGGGCATAAAGTTTTCAGTTTTATTGATGCGTATTCGGGATACCATCAAATCAAGATGCTTGAGGAGGACAAGGCCAAAACAGCGTTTAGAACCCCCATTGGCAATTTTTGTTATAAGATGATGCCTTTTGGCTTAAAGAATGCTGGGGCGACGTATCAGAGGATGGTCAATAAGGTGTTTAAGTCGCAGATTGGGAGGAACGTTGAAGCCTACATTGACGATATGGTGATCAAGACCAAGGGGGAGGATCATCTGGTGGATCTCGCTGAGACCTTTGAGAATTTGAGGAAAAATTCAATTGAACCCAAGTAAGTGTACTTTTGGGGTAACAGCGGGAAAGTTCTTGGGATTTTTGGTAAACCGCCGCGGCATAGAGGCCAATCCGGAGAAAATCCAAGCTCTAATAGATATGAAGTCGCCCAGAACAATTCAGGAGATCCAGAGGTTGAACGGGAGGGTGATAGCATTGGGACGATTTGTGTCGCGGTCGGCTGAAAAGTGTTTGCCATTTTTTAAGGTGTTGAAAGGGGATCATAAATTTTCTTGGGATGAGAAGTGCGAAGAAGCGTTTCAGAAGGTGAAAGAATATTTGGGAAAGCCGCCAATTATGTGTAGTCCTGAAGAAGGTGACCACTTGTACGTGTATCTAGCGACTTCTGATCTCGCAGTTGCGGCGGTATTGATAAAGGAAAATGGCAGCATGCAGAAGCCGGTCTACTATGTATCAAAGGCGTTAAGTGAAGTGGAAGCGAGGTACTTTAATGCAGAAAAGTTAGCCTATGCCTTGGTGATTGCGACACGGAAACTAAGAGCCTACTTTTTATCTCATCATGTCACTATCTTGACCAATGCTCCTTTGAGGAAGATTTTGCAGCAGCCTGATTCAGCGGGAAGGCTCCTCAAATGGTCGATTGAATTGACAGAGTTCGACATTCATTATGAGGCGAGAAAGGCCATTAAGGCGCAGGCACTGGCGGATTTTTTACTTGAAACCTCATTCACTTATGAGAGAGAGGAGATTGAAACTCAGGGTGCTAGGAAAAGGAAAGCCAAGTCGCAGAATCCTGATGCTGAAGAAGAGCGAGAAAGACCAGTGGGATGTTGGGAATTGTATGTGGATGGGTCTTCCGCCAAGGATAAAGGAGGAGCTAGAATATCGCTGAGTTCACCTGCGGAGGACTGCAAATACGAGAAGGCTTTAAGGTTCAAATTCAACATGTCAAACAATCAGGCGAAATATGAAGCACTGTTGGCGGGATTGGAGCTGTGTCGAGATATAGGGGTTAAGCAGGTAATAGCCCACTCTGATTCCCAATTAATTGTTAACCAGGTGAAGGGCAGATATGGGGTGGTGAATCCAACTCTGGCAAAGTATTGTGATATGGCAAGGCAAATTTTGCAAAGCTTCAGTTATTGGGAATTGGTGCAGATAGATAGAGAGAAAAATGAGCGGGCTGACATGCTGAGCAAGGCCGCCTGCGACAAAATAGAAGAGTTACCCAAGAAGATTGTGGTGGAGTTTGTGGAAGAGCCAGCATACGACAGGCCGCTGATTATGGAGGTGGAAGTGGGCGAGAAAGATTGGGTTAGCGAGATGAAGGATTATTTGGAAAAGGAAGAGTTGCCCCAAGATGAAGATAAGGCAAAGATTGTTAAGAGAATGTCGCCCAGATTTACCGTGCAAGATGGAATTTTATACCGCAAATCTTTCTCGCGGCCTTTAATGAGATGTGTGGAACCAGGAAAGGTAGATGAGGTTTTATTTGAAGTTCATGAGGGGGTGTGTGGTGGACATCCATGAGCAAGAACTTTGGCTAATAAAATCATGTTTCATGGGTATTATTGGCCGACTCTAAAGAAGGATGCGGAGGAGTATGTGAGAAGATGCGACCAATGTCAGCGGCACGCCAACATCCCCAGACAACCCGTGACAGAGTAGACACCTATTGTAGCGGCTTGGCCCTTTGATATGTGGGGGGTTGATCTCATAGGACCCTTCCCCAAAGCCAAAGGAGGAGCTCAAATGGTGGTGGTAGCTGTTGATTATTTCACAAAGTGGACAGAGGCCAGGGCATTAACTTCTACCGCTGAGGACCAGATAATTAGATTTGTAACGGAGGAGATTCTTTGTCGCCATGGAATGCCGCGAGCAATCATTTCTGATCATGGGCCGCAGTTCAGAAAGAAGTTTCATGGTTTTTGCTCAAACTTGAACATCAAACACTGGCAGTCCGCAGTTTATAGGCCGCAATGCAATGGGCAAGTAGAAGCCGCCAACAAACAAGTCCTGGAAATTTTGTGCAAGAATATAGAGAAAAGGGGAGGTGCTTGGTTGTAGGAATTGTCTACAGCTTTGTGGTATGTCAGGACAACGGTCAAGGGATCAACAGGCGAGACAACGTTTGCACTGACTTATGGTTCGGAGGCAATGGCTCCTGCGGAGATGGGTTTGCCTACACATAGGGTGACCTATTATGACGAAGTATTGAATTGCGACAGAAGGTGCTGCGAGTTAGATCTGGGTGATGAGAAGAGGCTTAGAGCGAGATTGAGAATGATCAACTACAAGCAAAGGATGAAGGCACAGCACGACAAAAAGGTGAACAAAAGATCATTAAGTGTAGGAGATTGGGTGTTGAGAAGCCGCGAGATTAAGGGTGCAACGGCGGGATTTGCAAAGCTATATCCAAAATGGGAGGGTCCCTTTCAGATTGCCAAGGTTGTGCGAGAAGGGACTGTAAGTACCCAAATCTGGCTCATGCCTTCCGGTTAAATTTCCCGGGAATTTCGGTAAGTTTCCCGGTAATTCCCCGGACCTTCCTAGTGTTCCGGAAATGTTCTGGAACAGTCCCAAATTAAATTAAGGGCTGAAGGGAGCCTTCCTAATTAAGAAACACGTTTTTCTTAATTAGGAAGAGGGTTCTAGAATTTGCCACCTTGCATGGTTCTAGAAATGCTGAGTCACAATGGATAATGCCGCACGGCTGCATTAGCTCGCTGTCCCTAGCCGCACGGCTTCATTAGCCTTATCCAGACTGCCTATAAATAGAGCCCTCCTCTACCCATTTCAACACACACAATCCATAGCAAGTCACCCACAAACACTCCAAATACGTGAAGAATACTGCTGGAAGCTCAAGAAGGTGAAGAAGAAGGCCAAGAAGCTCCCTCCCTCCTCCTTGAAGATCCAAGACCAACCTCTCCTCCTAGCTCCGACCAAAGAAGAAGGAAGCCATTGGTAACCTCGCACGCCCTACCTTTGCATCCTAATTGCTTTATAAATTGCTCATTGCATTGTCTTTATATTGCTTGGGACTTGGTAGATTAAAGATCCTATCTTTATATTCCACCTTCCCTTTGCATGCATTAGACATCATTTGTCATAAAAATGTAGTCTTTTCCCATAAAGGTGCATCCTTTGCACCTAAAACCCCCATTTTCAAATAAAATGTCATCTTCATGCATCCTTTGCATATAAAAATCAAATCTTTTTCAATCAAAATGCATCATTTGCATCCAAAATCCCTTGTTCAAGCATCATTTGCTTTAAAGACCATGTCTTTACCATAAACTAGCATCATATGCTTTTCAAAATGCAATCTTTATGCATCATTTGCATAATGAATGCCAATTTCTTCAACAAAAATGCATCATTTGCATAAAAATCAAATCTTTATGCATCATTTGCAATAAAGATTATTTCTTTAAACTAAGTGCATCATTTGCAACCCAAAAATGTCATCTTTTCATTAAAGATTCATTTTTACATACATTTCCCCCATTCCCCCATTAACAACCTAGGAATGGACCGGTGTAAAAGATCCTATCTTTACATCGTTCCTTCCATTAAAGGTTCCATATCTCTTTAGAAAGGGACACCTTGAACCCTATATCTCCGATTATCGCTTAAGAAAGAGTATGAAGCATCTATATGAGCTCGGCCGTCTTAAAGCGTAGGATTGATGGGCTAAGGACCCTCCTTTTCTAAAGAACCTCATCTTTGACCAAAAGAGAGTCATTCTCTCGATCACGCAAGTCCCGAGGGTCCCGAGGTTAAAATGCGATGATCACAAGTCATAAGATGAGGACGGGATCATAATCCCAAATACATAAAATTCCAAGGAATCCCGAGCGACAACCAACAAATGGTTTGTACGTCCGGAAGACAACTTGGGACATTCCTCCCTTTTTCTCAAACACATGCACACAAGAAAGCACGCAAGCAAGCACGACATCGAAATCTTGGGAGACTTGCTCCGGCAAGGCACTTTGGGTGAACGCCAAACGTTCTTCCCAAGGGGTAACTTAACCTCCGAACCCAAGTAAAAACCTTTTTTTCAAAGTTTTGAGGTAATCAAAATGGCGTGGCGACTCCGTTTTTCAAATTAAACCGGATGTCTTCAAACTCGCGTGAATCCAACAAAATTTGGGCACCACATTCACGCTTGGCGACTACTGGGGAAAATCCCAAAGGAGAAAAGCTTTTATTTTCAAAACAAAAAATCGATACTTGGTATATAGGTGGAAACCACTTACCCTTCCCCGTACACTCCTCCGACGTGGGAGTTGGGATAACCGGTGGTTTAACAATCCACGTACCAGTATCCCTTTTCGAAAAACAATTTTGAAAAAAATAAAAGAAAGCTTTTCCCTTTTGAGTGGGTTAGACTCCCATCGCCGATTTCATTAATCGTGCTTGCTTTCTTTACCATGCATTGCATCATTTGCATCTTGGAATTTGTGCATACTTTGAAACGGGAAACAACCCGAAAAATAGCAAAAGGAGTGGAACCCGGAAAATTGATCCATGCGCCGTACGGCTCAATCCTCCTTGGATTCTCGACCGGGCGACCTCCTGGCAATTCCACCAGAAAATCATGGTTAATCTGGGCATCCTAGCAGCTTGGGGCTACTCACCTTCATGATCGATCGGGGCTCCTTAAAATTTACGTGCTTACGTGTTGCATTTTCCCCGTCCCGAAAATCATTCCTTTAAAACACATTATGAAAATCTCTGTTTTAACTCAAAAGGAACATTTTTAGGAGACCGCACACTACGCGCACTCCGATATATCCCGTACACTTTGCACGCACGTCCTTCAAACCCGAGGGTGGTTCCACTGCAGCCACGGACAGCCTTTACGATGCTCCCGGCGCGCACGGAATCATCCCAACCTCCCCATGGCAATGGTGTCGACCAATGCACACCCGTGTCACACGTTTCAAAACCGTGACTTTTGGTTGGTTTTTGGTCTAGTCCGTGTCATATAGCCCAGGTTGCATACCCACGTAAAGGTCAAGCCTTAGCTCATAACGGAAGCCAAGATTTTCGCTCAAGCGAAATTCTCGCCAAATTCCGACAAGGAAAATCGGTGGGATCTTGACTCCGACATTGACTATTGACCTTGACCCGCACGGAATGCGTAAGAGTCAAGACCGAGTCTTTGCCAAAAATCAAAAGATCTTTCGCTCAAGCGAAGCTCGCCAAAATTCCGACAAGGAAAAATTGGCAAGATCTTGACCGGCATTGACTTCGATTCCGACCCACGCACCGCGTATGCAACAAAGTTCAATGTGACACCGTGTCATCCGGCTTTTTACCGCCCGACCCATGCCTGTTATTCTCGGACATTACCGAAAGTCAAAACCGTCATTCGCTCAAGCGAAACTCGCCAAAGATCCGTCAAGGCGTAGAGACGAGACTTTCCCGGTATTGCCTTGACTATAATCCGCATCGCTCGTGCGTTGAAAGGGCCTATGACCCGCTAGACCCGATAGAGCGTTCTTTACTCTCGGTCGGTGGGATCCGCGTGCCCTATAGGACCTCGCCCGGGCCGTCCACCCCGGGAGGTCGAAATACAGTGGAATACGAGGGGCTTATAGACGTAGTGACGGAACCCACCGATCCAGATCTAGAGTAGTTGTGAAAAAGAAGGGCGTAATCCCTTTTCCAACCAAATAGATATTAATAAAAGACACTGTTTTAAGTAAACTTGAAGATTCTAATTTGCATATTGCCTCGAGCCTTCACCTAAACACCTACCCCGAGTCTAAACCTTTCCTATCCCTTTCCCGCAATGAGAAAGAAGTGGGTGAGAACACCGGCCGCCGACTTGTTAGCACGTAATCCTCGACGCCCGCGTAATCCTCGCCGAGAGTCGAATGGCCGATTTGACAGAGAACAAGGCCGGTTTGGGTAACTGCATGACTAGGGAAGAAGAGCTAGCCTTAGCCCCGGAAAACAACGTAAGGCCCATGAGGAACAAAGAAGCCACGCTCATTGAAGCGCTTCGTCGTCATGGAGTTCAAATAGTGGTCGAGCCCAACGGTTCCTTGGTAATGGTAGAAGATGAGCCTCCGTAAGCACCCATCTCACTCCATCACCCTATAACCAATGCCCTCCTCCATCCTCATACGATCCCTTATCTAGGATTACCCCTCTTCACCCTTTCCAACATCTCAAGCCATCAGATCCCGACACCCTCACCTCCTCAAATGAGACCCAGCTTTGTTCCCTATCAACGTAAAGCAAACGCCTCGCCTATCCTTGCATGCAGCCTCTCGCATTACCCCATGGGATTCACTCCCTCTCCTCGCATG
The DNA here is from genome assembly GCA_022495995.1 of Adenophora triphylla var. japonica. Taxonomy (NCBI): domain Eukaryota; kingdom Viridiplantae; phylum Streptophyta; class Magnoliopsida; order Asterales; family Campanulaceae; genus Adenophora; species Adenophora triphylla. The sequence goes on along the minus strand of JAFEMH010007461.1, from coordinate 17,745 downwards.
GGCCATCCTGTGCATTCCCTAGGCCTCAAAATCAGCTCAATGATCCTTTCAATTCATGTCCCGCCACGCAGATCTTCCACCTCCAACTTTGCCAACAGACCCCGTGAGGTTCCGTATCCTTTTTCCTACTTCGGAAATTATGAGCCTAATTCCTATGCCTCCGCCCGTCTCACGGGAACACGGGACCCGGTCAAGTTTACACTTACTTCCCTCCAAAGATCCCCAAGCCTTGGGTACCGCCTACCACCGTGCCACCTACCGTCCTTCCACCCAAATCGATAAGCCTTCTCCGGAATCGAGCAATCCTAAACCATCCCCGACTCCGACATGGCTTGGCTAATGGAACAAGTTAGGTCCATGCAAGAGAAGTTTGGGGAAATAAACACCAAGAGGACAAAGATACCGCATCACCGATCCCAAAGAAAGTTGTCCCTCTCCCTCCAAAATTCCGAATGCCGAAATTGAAAAGTTCAACGGCACCGATTGTCCCCTGACTCACATTGAAAGCTACATTCTTGCCATGAGAGCCAAAGATTGTACGCAAAGAACAAATGGCCGACCATTTTCGCTTATCATTAAAAGGTTCAGCTCTTAGGTGGTTCCCGCATGTGAAACCAGAGGCCCGAGCTACTGGGACCAGATCAAGGAAGCGTTCCTAGAAAAGTATAAGGCCAATTTGAATTGGGAAACCAGCCTAATGACCTACTGTGGTACCCTACAACGTTCGCATGAGCCGCAAGTGAATTCTACAAGAGATGGAATTGGAAGCTCAAGAAATGATGACCCCACTCAATGAAGAGGAACGTATGGAGATCTTCCAATCTTGCTTGAAACCTCAACTAAGAGTCCAAATTGGCAATTACTACTATCCCGACCTTCGGGCAATGGTAAATGCCGGCACCAAGTTTGAGAATGCCTTCAATATGGCTCCCGGCCACAGAATGCCCGCTTCTTATCGCTACAAAGCACCGGTGTCAAATGCCCCACTTGTCACCGTGAAAGGAAAAGAAGTGATTGGCGCCGTTAATTACATTCGTAATGAGAAAGCGGGATGTAATGCGTGCCAAGCCGCCGCAAAGCCAAAGCTCCCTTTCTATACCGTCGAAGATTTCGGAATGCCACTAGAAAAGGTCTTCGACGGTTTGCAGCCCAAGGACTCATCGTACCTTTGGAAAACCGGAAGCCCAGAACCCCAAGATCGTAATGGACGAGACCAAACACCGTCGCTTTCACAAATATCATGGCCATAACACTAATGATTGCACCTACCGAAGTTCCCGATCTCTCGCCTAGTTGAAGAAGGCAAGCTAGAACCACCTCGGGTCCCAATGTGGTCAAGAATCCTCTTCCCGCTAACAATCGAGTCAACATGATCGAGTTCGGAGGAACAAATGGAAACGGTTTTGGAAATCCAGAGGTCATAGATATCCCGAAATTCAATGTTCCTTATGCCGAATTACAGGGAAATGGAAAGATCCGATTAATGCCGCCGCCATGGAGGGACAGCTTGGACCCATAGTCGGAACCGATTTCGTTAATGTTGTCGTAGCTCGGCCTCTTTTCTACGACATCGAACCAAGAACTATGGTCAAGATTACGTAAGAAAGGCTCACTTATGAAGACTGCGAGTTTGAAGTAAAACAAGCCATGTTAATGAAAGTCTCTCCGTAACCCTTCATCACCCATGATGAGCATAATGTGTTTGTAATGGCTCTTACTACTCCCGAGGATCATTCCCAACCCCTGTTTGGGAAAAGGTAGAGAGAAGAGTGAACAAGCCGAAGACTTTGGGATGAAGAAAGCCGTATCTCGTATGCCGAAAGCACAACCGGTCCTACCGCCCCTGCAGGTACAAATGGATGAAGTTAAGTTCAGTAAAGGAGATTCCGCCGCACGCCCGAGTACTTCCTATGGAATTGGTGTCGACAAAGGCAATAATGATCCGCAGAGTGCACAATCAAATGACAACGCCGGCAAGACCGCTACTCCCTGTGGCAACAAAGAAGAAGGAGCGAGATCCCTGGTCCAACCCTTGTCAAGTCCCCTCGAGTCAATAAGTAGCGTAGGGTCCAGAGTCGCAGCGTCTATTCGCCGAGTCAGAATCTTTGAATTCCAGCCTCGTAGTCATCCGAAGGCCTCACGCCCGAGGATTATGAAAATGTAATCGATGTCATCTTTCCCCTTATTTTGAATGAAATGACAAATCTTTACGATTATCCTCTTATTGCCAACTTAACAAATGATAAATTAACTCAAAACTTAACAACAGCTTAATAATGAATCATTTGAACAAGATGCAAACACACTAAACGAACAATACATTAAAGAAATCTTTAAGGTGTTTCGTAAAAGAGGAAAACCGGGCCCAAGCCGCCGAGGAGGTTTTGATAAGTGTGAACTTGGGTACTATTGAGGAACCTAAAGAGACACAGATTGGAAGCTTCTTCCAGGGGGTTGAAAGGGACAGATTGATCGAGCCGCTCGTAGAATACGTCGACGTGTTTGCATGGTCATACAAGGATATGCCGGGGCTAGACAGCCTTCGATAGTAGAACACGTAATCCCTCTAGCACCGTATGCTAAGCCGCAGCGTAAACCGAGAAAGATTAAGCCGGAATGGTCTCTACAGTCAAAGAAGAAATTGAGAAGCTACCGCGGGTAGGGTTCATCGTAGTCATTGAATACCCGACATGGTTGTCCAACATCGTGACCGTAACCAAGGCCAATGGGAAGGTGCGCCGCCGTGTGGATTTCCGAGATCCGAACAAGGGCCCCAAAGACGACTACCCTCGCCAAACATAGACATCCCGGTGGACTCCACCGCCAACTACGAAGTCAAATCCTTCGTTGATGGTTTTGCAGTGCTACAACCAGATCAAGATGGCCGAGGAAGACCAAGAAAAGACAGCCTTCACCACACCACGGGAACCTACCGTTATACAAGAATGCCATTCGGGCTCAAGAATGTCTGGGCTACTTACCAAAGGGCAGCGACCGCGCTTTTTCATGACATGATCCACAAGGAGATTGAGGTCTACGTAGATGATATGATAATCCACTCCAAAGGAGAGGGTGGGCGGCACTTTGTTGACCTACGAAAATTCTTTTCGAGAGGTTGAGACAAAGCATTCCATGAGACTAAACCCCGCCAAAATGCACCTTCGGAGTGACAAGGGGAAAAGTGCTTGGGTATATGGTCACGTGAGCGAGGTATAGAAGTTGACCCCGAAAGATCAAAGCCATCATGGATATGAGGCCACCTCAAACCTGCATGTAAGTCAAGAGCTTCATGGGTAAATTGCAAGACATCACCAAGCCACAATCGCTGACCACTATGTGCGAGCCCATCTTCAAGCTCATGAAGAAGAATGTGGACACGTAATGGACCGAAGAATGCCAAGATGCCTTTGACCGCATCAAGGCATACTTAGTACATCCCCCGTACTATGCCCCCACATAGACAAGCCTCTTCGCTCTATCTCACCGTCACGTACACACTGCTTGGGGCTATGCTTGCTCAGAAAAGAAAGACTCTCGGTAGAAAACGCCATTTACTTTGTCACTGGAAGCTACAGTGGGAGTGAGCTCAATTACTCAAAGATGTGAAAAGACTCCGTGCAGGATCGGTCCGGGTAGTCGGCAAATTGAAGCATTATATGCAAGCCCACCCCGTGAATTTGGTCTCGAAAATGGACCCCATCAAGTACATCTTTGACAAGCCTTCCCTCTCAATGCGTTTAGCGAAGTGGTCCTTCTTCTTGGCGTAATACGACATCAACTATGTGACCGTAAAGGCCATCAAGGGTCAAGCATTGTCGATCACCCGGCGAACTTCCCGAATGAAGACAGAGGGCCCGAACCCCAATTCCTGCATGAAGGGATCTTTGCAATGAGCCCGAGAATAGATGGCAATTGTTCTTTGACGGAGCCGCTAACAAAAGAGGAAATGGTGTAGGAATGCTATTGGTCGATCCGAAAGATGAGCATACCCCCATAGCCCTCAAGTTGAACTTTCCCGCCACGAACAATGTCGCCGAGTATGAAGCCTCGCATTGCCGGCCTGAGGCCGCCTTAGAAAGAAATGTCAAGGAGCTCGAAGTTTACTGAGACTCGGCCCTCGATCATCAACCAAGTCTCCAACAAGTGGAAGACTGTGGACCCTAATCCGCAACGGTATCATGCCCATATGGAGGAGTTGGATCGGACAGCTTCGTAGAAGTGACTTTCCACTACTTGCCGAGGGAAAAGAACAGATTCGCAGATGCCCTAGCTACTCTAGCCTCATTGGTAGAGATCCCCGAGGGAAAAGCCATAAAGCCCTTCAGAGTGGGTAGAAGAGAAGCCCCACCTTCGTTGTGAAGTGGACCTGGGACCCGAGCCTATAAAGGAACCTTGGTACACCGATTTACCAATTCCTCAAAGACGGAGAGTCGCCTTTCGTAGACGAAGAAGGTAGACCAAAAGAAGGTGTCGAGCCAAAAGCTTGCGAGCCCCGAAAAGGTTGGCCTCCCATTATGTCATCCTAGGAGGCAACCCGTACAAGAAACGCTATCAAGGACCACTCCTCTTATGTGTCACTCAAGAAAGAGCCAGAGTTGATGACCGAAGTCCACAATGGTCCTTGCGGTCCTCACATGAATGCCGTGAGCCCCGATGCAAGTGATCCTCGTAATGGGTTACTACCGGATCTCCATGGAGACAGCATCGCGCCCAAAGACGTCCGAACTCGCGACAAGTGCCGCCGGTTTGCCAACCTCAACCATCTCCCACCTCACGACCAGTACCGCATGACGACTCCTTGGCCGTTTGCAACTTGGGGCATTGACGTGATAGGGAAAATAGCCCCGACAGAAGCAATGGGCACGAGTTCGTGTTGGTAGCCATCGACTACTTCACCAAGTGGGTAGAGGCCAAGTCCTACAAGGTCCTCACTTCCGTAAAAGTGGCCCAGCTTCATCAAAGAAAACATAATGTGCAGATATGGGGTGCCCAACGAGATCATTTCGATAATGGGTCACACTTCAAGGAGACCGCGATAGATCGCCGTCGAATTCAGTAGTTACTCGCCACAAGTCGTCCCCGCATGCACCTCGACCAATGGAGCCGTGGAAGCCGCTAATAAGACACTCGAGCGGATCATCCTAAGATGGCCACCCGTGGTCGTGATTGGCCCGAAAAGCCGCACCTAGCACTCGGGGCTACGTAACGTCTCGTCAATGTACACAGGAGAAACTCCTTTTGCCCTAACTTACGGGATGGAAGCAAGTGTTACCAGCTGAGTTGGAAATCCCGTCATTAAGGGTCCTCCTGAAAACAAAGGTCAACGAAGTAGAATGGCTACGAAGCCGGCATGATGAATTGGCCTTGCTCGATGAGAGAAGGCTCAAAGCCATGGAGCACACCCGAGCCTACCAGAGGCGAATGGCCGTAGCGTTTGATAAGAAAGTCAAAGCCGAAACATCAAAGAGGGTGACTTAGTGCCGAAAGTAAAGCCCCTACCGTAGACAACCCCGGGAAAATGGGAACCCGTTTGGATCGGCCCTTATGTAGTGCGTAAGATACCGTCAGAGGAGCAATGAAGCTTGCAGTACTTGGATGGCAATCCCTTTGTCCACCCAAATACCAACGGTGATAAACTCCGAAGATACTATGTCTAATAAAAAAAAAAAGAAAAAATCTTAGTGCAAAAAGAGTAATACCCAAACTAGGCCGAAAACCCCAAAAAGGGCGGTCTAGGCAAAAACAGGTTGCACGAAAAAAAAAAAAATAAATAAAAAGAAAAAAAAATAAAAAAATATATAATAAAAAAAAATCTTAGTGCAAAAAGAGTAATACCCACTAGGGCCGAAAACCCCAAAAAGGGCGGTCTAGGCAAAAACAGTGGCTGTACGTAAAAAAAAAAAAGAGACTTAGTTTTGTTAGTTCACCGTAATGAACTACGAAGACCCGAGCCCCTTAGCCTTTCTTGTAAAAGGGGAACGTAGGCACCATATATGGTTCGGTCTAAACAATAAAAAAGGGCAATAAAGCTTCCATAAAGTGCGTCCTTAGCAATAAATAAAAGGGTATTTCGCTTTTCATAAAACGGGTCCCAAGTAATAAGACATTTGAATTTCCATGAAACATGTCTTGATTAATTTCTAAAATAATATTTCTTGTTCATTACAAGTCAAAAATTTCTTGATGAGTTCAAGCACGGTCTACCTCTTGACTCGCTAACCCGCTAAAAAGATCTAAAATACAATAAAATGCCTAAATAAACTAATGTGTTTGCAAATGGCAATAAGAGGATCTTGAGAAAAGACTTGGCACGTCATTCGCTAAGTCTTCTTCGCCTTCTTCCCTTTTCCTCGCCTCGTCGAGTCTTCTTCCTTTTCTTCTCAATAATGTCGGTATCCCTCATCCCGACCTCCGGTATCCTCACCGGAGCCTCTACCAACCCCGTGTCAATAAGCGCTCTCTCTATACGAGCACGAGTCCGTATCTCCTCCCTCTCGAGACTCGCCAAATGAGCAACCTCTGACAACCTCTTGTACCGAGCCTCCATGTCCCCGACCAAGTCACCTCGATTGGTTATGGCAACTCGCCTTAGCCTCTGCCTCCTCGTAGTCCTACTCGAGTCGTGGTCGCCCCCAATAAAACTCGGCGTCTATCCTCCAAGATAACCCGAGTCGCTCCCATCTCCCTCTCGTACTACCCAAGTAGACAGTGGTCAAGATCGTGCTCTTCCCGCTCCTAAAGATAGCCCCGGGTGGGAAAGCAAAGGTATGTCCAAGCCCTCGAGAAAAAGTGAAGCCGGGCCGGGTCCCTCATGTCTAGAGACATCACCTCCATGGTCCGGATGTCCTCCCGGCCACTCAAAGGCTCCCGTAAAGCCCCAAACCGCCCGGATACCAAGCAGTGGTATGTAGAAGGATGACCAAAGTAACTCCCGGAACCCTCACAAAGATAAGACTCCCGAAATATCCTCCCGGGTCCGCAACCTCCAAAGGTGGTATCCACCAACGGATGTCCGAAGTGGATAGCCTAGCCATCATCGCCTCCCAGCCTACCCCGTTCCCGCCGCCTAGGTGCACCTCTCCGAGAAATCACCCAAGGGCACCGAGTCGGCAAAGCCCCGTGCAAAGCCCCGAGCCTCTCCCCGCAGCCCACAAAGTCAACATAGCCGGACTCTGACCTCATGAAATGGTCTCCCGAGCCATCCCGTCGATCCCATGCAAAGTCTCCCCAAAACCAAGTGGGACGATATCCTTCCCACCCGCAGCCTCGACCATGTCCAGGAGACCACCGTGACAAATCCCCACTGACTCAAAGAACAACAGAATGTAAAAGACGCAAAGGATAAATGCGTCCATAGCCACCATGGTAGCAGCCTATAGCCGGAGATCCAAACCTCGCCCGGATCTCGGAAAGGTCAATCCCGTCCGAAGCTACCATCATCTCCTCGCCTCTCCCTGCAGGAATCTCGCAAAAGATGCAAGCTTTACCGCCACCGGCACGTCTCCGATCGCGGAATAGATATAGCCTCGCCTGGGACCCCAATCAAGGCTCAAGTCTTCGTGCGTTGGGACGATTTCGTTGTAAGAAAAGCAAGAAACATGTCTCCTGACGTCCTGTAACTTTGCCGCGGCTCTCAACAGTCCCAATCGGGCGGAGATCCCTCAAATGCCATAAAGACTTGATCTTGAAGGAAGAATCAAGCAGCCCCTTGTGATTTTGGAAGTTATGTCTCGCCCAAGATTGAAGACCTGGACAGAAAATGGTCTCTCTTCCCTTTGTAGTCTAACGGGCCTCTCCATCGCAAAAGTGATCAAAGATGGTGCTTTTAGGTCCAAAATGTGCTCTGGGAACAATTGGGACAAGTCTAGAGTGAAAATGAAATGAAATGGCCAAGCCTTGCTTTTATTCGTAAAATAACCGCCCGTACGTAACCGTGAGCCGCACGGCTTCATTTGCCCTGTAGACCTATCCGCACGGCTACATTAGCCCTCTCAGAAAAAATTCTGCAGCAACCAAAGTTGCTGCCCAAGGGAGTTTTCACCCCACTTTCTTCAACCAAAACCCGTACAAAAACATATCCGTAAGCCATTCAAGCATTTATACACCATTATAAATCATTTTGGCCCATTTTCAGCCCCGATTCCAAGCAAAAATCGCCCCAAGGCTCGATAATATGCAAATTGAAAAAGCATGAATTAGAAAAGCAAATAAAATAAATACAATGTCTTCGCCCCATCGGCGCCAAAATAAAGCAAAAATAAACAAAGTGTGCATAAAAAGTGTTCATTGTTTGTTCTTGTTCCAAATCTACTCTAGAGACCTCCTAGGCCTCCGATTCTTCTTCCTCCTCATCACCCGCTCATAGACGCTAGGCTCTCTCATCACGTCCTCCCGGTCGCTCGCATCGGAAAGAGGGATGTTGTCGTGCTCGTACTCCGCCACCGCTCCAAGATATCAGCATTAGGACCTCGCCCCGAGGCCCGGCACCGGATGAATACTCCGAAGCCGAGGAAGAGGATGCCGCGCCCGACATGCCTCCTTTTGCGCACGTGCTCCCCGCACGCTTGTTGACGCTTTAGTAGCGCAGCGCCTTCTTGACCAAGGATCGGCACACGTCTTTCCAACCCCGTTCGCCCGACCAACCCGTCATAGGTGCGAGCCGGAACCCGAGAAAAGAAAAGAAAATCTCGTAAAATCTCAAAAATCTCGTAAAATTGCAAAAATGTAAAATCAAAGCTAAAAAGTGGAATAAGACCCTAAGAGTATACTCACAAAGGCTATCAGTGGCAGTGGTATACCTGGGGCTCCTCGTGTCGTGGACAGAATCCTCATCCTCCCTGCACTCCGTGTACGACGTATGAGAGGTGTGCAGGAGGGATAGGCGGCCGCAGGCTCATCCTCCCCATATCCCCGAGTGACCGCCGCCTTTCGCGCCCTGGCATCCTCAGCGCCGCTCCACAAACACAGCGTAGGGGTACCCATGTCAAAATACTCCTCCGCAGCCTATACCTCCCCGGTACCTCTCAATCTCATCCGCCCGCGCTCCCTCGGGCCGCAGCATCCGTGCCGGGAGGATCGTGTGGAGTAATGGCGTCCAATGGAGGGACATGACCACGCCGCTCGAGAAACGGTCCCCCATATATGATGTCGCAAGTCGCCCCAACAGCCACCTCCTCTCGCCTTGTCACCTCAATAGCATCTCCCAAAGAAAATCTCCTGATACCGCCCCCAGGGGTAGAAGTCCACTCCATCCGGTCCATCCTTATTGAGCACTGTGCTTCACCATCTTGTAGTCGAAAGTGATCCGGGTCTTCCCCGTGAACCTATCCCTCACATCTCCTCCAAATAACCATCGCAGGGAAAATGGTGATATCACTCGCCGGGTTCCAAGGAAAGAACCCGATCACCTCGCAAAACCAGGCCCGCATGTTCAAAAACATCAAAAAGGTCATTTTTCTCATAAGAAGTCTCAAGACGTAAAAGAGAAAAGAGAAGAGAAAGAGAGGCTACCTCAAGGGCAAATGAGAAGCACCCATAGAAGCAGCTTTGTTTCGACCGTACATGTCCAGAGAGAAGTATAACTCACCCAATCCGGCCTCTCCCCAAGAGACCGTCCCTATCCCATCCACATCAACCAAAGAGTCAAGGAGGCAAGTCATGGCTAGCGTCCCGTAATTAGCAAAGATAGTGATCGACAAAGATCAACCACACGAAAGCTCTAACCACTGGGTGGGGCCACGTCACTACCAAAGAAAGTCCCGCATGCGCTTCGGGATCGCCACCTCGACATTACTCGTCTCCATACCCAATCCCTTGGGAATCACCAAATCCAACCAAAGCTCGGAACTCCTCACCGTAATGTGGTCTCTCCAAGTCACGGGCCTCCCGTGAACCTGCAGCCGCACCGCCGTAAAATCGGCAGAGTCACAAGTAAGCTCTCCCCACTGTGTGGAAACTATGAGTAGAGTCCCACCAAAACTCGAAAGAGCCCGAACTGTGCCCTTGCTCTTTCGAGGTGATGTGAATCCCCGTGCTGATGGCCTCCACAAACGCGTCCAGACCGGTAGCCCTCACCAACTCTTTAGGGTTCACCCCATTCTTCTCAAAATCCGGCATCCTCTGCCAAAGATTCACTGCTATCTCAGATGGTCCCCTAGACTTGTTCTCCTGTAGGCAAGCACATCAACAAAGAAGTGTGTCAATCATTCATCATTTTCAAAAGCATGCATATAGTCACAAAAGTGCACATATTTTTTCAAAAGAAAAGCATTCATACAAGTCTTTTTAGCATCTTTTGCATCAAAAACGTGACTTTCATCATTTGAAACACGTCATTTTAAGCACGTTGCTTTCCTAAGGCACAAAATCATAATTTTCACGATTCTTTGCACATAAGCATTATTTTTCAAATAAAATGGCATGCATGAATCATTTTCATCTTCCAAAATCATGTTTTCTCATTGAAAATCAGAATTTTGACCTAGTTCTAGCACAAGGCAAGAACTCCGTCTCATATTTAGACAATTCTCATTCTTACTTCATTTGCGAGAAAAAAAAGTGAGTCATTCTCATAATTTTCATCAAATAAATTGCACATGCATATTCTTAGCCTCATAGGTTGTTCATGCATCTCAAAATCATTCAAAAATCCTAAGAAAATCCTAGAAAATTCCTAAGTTCGGGTTAAGCCCTAAATTATTCAAAAATCAAGCAAAATCATCGGATTTGAGCCAAATAAGAACGCTTACCCCAACCGATCGCGGGTTCGTCGATTTGTGCTCCCTCCTTCCCGGATAGAGCTCCGATGGAGGCGTGAGAAAGTCATACCTCCTATCCGTCCGGACAAGCTCCTTCCTCTTCCTTTGAGCGGCCGCGGAGACATTCCTCCTTGCTTGTCTTGGTGCCGGATCCATTACAAATCAGTAGAGCCAAAGGGAATTGAAAGAATTTCAAAATTTCTCTCCCTTCTCCTCTCTCTTCCTCGGCAGTTCTTGGGCGGCAATAATGCCCAATGCCCGTTCAAACCTGTTTTAAATAATCTGTAAAAAACAGGTCTCTAGCCGTACGGCTCCTTTTTCTCCATCTCATGCCGGGCGGCCTCATTCGCTCTGAGCAGAAAATTACAATCCTGCCCCTGGACCTTCCACTTGGGCATGTAATTTCCGTTATCTTTTAACCAAGATAACATCTTTTTCAGAAAATATCCCTTATCTCTGAAGCAATTAAGCTTTCTTCCCAGTCGCCTCCATTAATTCCGTTATAACGGGATAACGCTAGGTGACAACCTCCGAATTGTCAAGATTTTCTCAACTTAAGCTACCTCTATCCCGAATAGTGACGTATGCTAAGTTCTCTTAACTTAAGCTACCTCTATCCCGAATAGTGACGTACGCTCAAGTTTCTCTCAACTTAAGCTACCTCTATCCCGAATAGTGACGTACGCTCAAGTTTCTCTCAACTTAAGCTACCTCTATCCCGAATAGTGACGTACGCTCAAGTTTTCCTCAACTTAAGCTACCTCGATCCCGAATGGATTGAGACGTATGCTTAAATCATTCTAGCTTTGGCAACCCATATCTCCGATTCGAAAGAGATTGAGACGTATGCTTAAATCATTCTAGCTTGGCAACCCATATCTCTGATTCGAAAGAGATTGAGACGTATGCTCAAGTCATTGGCAACCCATATCTCTGATTCGAAAGAGATTGAGACGTATGCTTAAATCATTCTAGCTTTGGCAACCCATATCTCTGATTCGAAAGAGATTGAGACGTATGCTCAAGTTCACCAAACTCTAGCTACCTCTATCTTCTCGATAGTGACGTAAGCTCCAGTTTTCTCAGGTGACATCCTCCAGTAATTGTCAATCAGGTGACATCCTCCAGTAATTGTCAATCAGGTGACAGCCTCCATTAATTGTCAAAATCTCAAGGATCCTAGACATCGTTCCTAACTATCTAGTGATGCTTGAACTACGATCAAGGCTTGATTCCTCCGGGATACGTAGGTAGCCTTTTATAAAAGGTCCAGCCATTCGACCACTTTGGTCACCCTGTTTCTTTGTCACTCCTCGCTGATAAAGCAAAATTTCATAGAGGTTCGTATATCCGACCACCTTGGTCACTCCTAGCATATCCCCGCAGGATCAATTGCTTGACCTCCTAGGTCATTTTCTCTTCTATTTCCCCAAAGAAGAGACCCGCTCTTCTTCCTTCCCCGCCGGATCCTAATTCCGAACTACGGCTTGGCTTGATTCCTCCGGGATACGTAGGTAGCCTTCCGCAGGTTCACCCACTCGACCACCTCGTCACCCAATCCGTCTCGCATTCGCCGATCGGATCCTTTTCTATCGACAACCCCACTCGCCTTGCAAGTGACGTTGCCGAGGGGCTTCGTAAGTACCCAAACTGGCTCATGCCTTCCTAAATTTCCCGGCAAGTTCGGTAAGTTTCCCGGTAATTCCCCGGACCTTCCTAGTGTTCCGGAAATGTTCTGGAACAGTCCCAAATTAAATTAAGGGCTGAAGGGAGCCTTCCTAATTAAGAAACACGTTTTTCTTAATTAGGAAGAGGGTTCTAGAATTTGCCACCTTGCATGGTTCTAGAAATGCTGAGTCACAATGGATAATGCCGCACGGCCGCATTAGCTCGCCGTCCCTAGCCGCACCCTGGCTTCATTAGCCTTATCCAGCGCCTATAAATAGAGCCCTCCTCTACCCATTTCAACACACACAATCCATAGCAAGTCACCCACAAACACTCCAAATACGTGAAGAATATCACTGAAGCTCAAGAAGGTGAAGAAGAAGGCCAAGAAGCTCCCTCCCTCCTCCTTGAAGATCCAAGACCAACCTCTCCTCCTAGCTCCGACCAAAGAAGAAGAAAGCCATTGGTAACCTCGCACGCCCTACCTTTGCATCCTAATTGCGTTATAAATTGCTCATTGCATTGTCTTTATATTGCTTGGGACTTGGTAGATTAAAGATCCTATCTTTATATTCCCCTTCCCCTTTTGCATGCATTAGACATCATTTGTCATAAAAATGTAGTCTTTTCCCATAAAGGTGCATCCTTTGCACCTAAAACCCCCATTTTCAAATAAAAATGTCATCTTCATGCATCCTTTGCATATAAAAATCAAATCTTTTTCAATCAAAATGCATCATTTGCATCCAAAATCCCTTGTTCAAGCATCATTTGCTTTAAAGACCATGTCTTTACCATAAACTAGCATCATATGCTTTTCAAAATGCAATCTTTATGCATCATTTGCATAATGAATGCCAATTTCTTCAACAAAAATGCATCATTTGCATAAAAATCAAATCTTTATGCATCATTTGCAATAAAGATTATTTCTTTAAACTAAGTGCATCATTTGCAACCCAAAAATGTCATCTTTTCATTAAAGATTCATTTTTACATACATTTCCCCCATTAACAACCTAGGAATGGACCGGTGTAAAAGATCCTATCTTTACATCGTTCCTTCCATTAAAGGTTCCATATCTCTTTAGAAAGGGACACCTTGAACCCTATATCTCCGATTATCGCTTAAGAAAGAGTATGAAGCATCTATATGAGCTCGGCCGTCTTAAAGCGTAGGATTGATGGGCTAAGGACCCTCCTTTTCTAAAGAACCTCATCTTTGACCAAAAGAGAGTCATTCTCTCGATCACGCAAGTCCCGAGGGTCCCGAGGTTAAAATGCGATGATCACAAGTCATAAGATGAGGACGGGATCATAATCCCAAATACATAAAATTCCAAGGAATCCCGAGCGACAACCAACAAATGGTTTGTACGTCCGGAAGACAACTTGGGACATTCCCCCCCTTTTTCTCAAACACATGCACACAAGAAAGCACGCAAGTAAGCACGATTACTGAAATCTTGGGAGACTTGCTCCGGCAAGGCACTTTGGGTGAACGCCAAACGTTCTTCCCAAGGGGTAACTTAACCTCCGAACCCAAGTAAAAACCTTTTTTTCAAAGTTTTGAGGTAATCAAAATGGCGTGGCGACTCCGTTTTTTCAAATTAAATCGGATGTCTTCAAACTCGCGTGAATCCAACAAAATTTGGGCACCACATTCACAGGGACGTATCATTTGAAGGAAGAGGGCGGCAAAGATGTCCCAAATGCGTGGAGTGTAGATCACCTAAAGAGATATTATCATTGAAGAGATAAGGGTAATTTGTCTATCTAAAATTACTCTTATTAGATTATCTTTCATAAGTAATTTTGATGAATATATGGAGTTTTCATTCATGAATGGAAGTTATATATGTCTTGAATACTTTAAAATGAAATGAAAGTATCATGAATGGAAGATATACATGTTTTGAATATTTTGAATAAAATGAAAGAATGAAATTTTATGACTCAAATTTGTTTTGCTATTATTATACTTTGTACTATAATAATGCTCATGTGGTAAGCCGCTGAAAGCAGAAAAAGAAAGTCGCTTGGAGTAAAGTTGCCTAAAGACAACTTCACTTTTTCGATGGGAGTATAAGTATATGGTGTTATCTCGCCAAAGATAAGAAGGCACATCTCGCCTTAACCGCATGAAAATATGTCGCTAAAGGGAAGAGATATCCATCTCGCCTGAATGGCATGAAAAGATGTGGTTAAAGGAAAGATATGAAGGCAAAAAAGAAAGAAATTATTCTAAGTAAGAATCTTGAAAAAAGGCAAGGAAAGAGAAAGAAAAACAAAGATCAGCGACAATATGAGCCACGTTGTACTGTAAGTAAAGTCGCCTAAAGACGACTTCACTTTTTCGATGGGAGTATAAGTATGGGGTACCTGTTATGCAAAATGATGATTTTTGATGAACTATCAAAACAAAGTAGTAGAGGCGAGATATGAATGATGGAACAAGCAAGTAAGGCATAAAAATAAAAGGGCAAGCTCGAAGGCCGCGAATATACATTGTTCAGAGGCACACAGGCCCAAATAAAAGAAAGCAAATTGTTTAAGCCACCAAGGCGAGTTACAAAGTTATCCAAAAATACCAAACACAGAATCAAGTTAAGCAGTGGGTTCATCTGATGGTGCGGGTTGAGTAGAACTGGTAGCCGCCAACGCGAGATTCTTGGCATCATCTAAAAGTTTATGCTTGAGCTCAAGTTGATCTCCCCATAAAGCAAGAACATTTGGATTTTGGATAGGAGTGGGATTCCATGCCGCTTTTCCCAATAACGCATCTTCTTCAGCGAGATCTTTGAGTTCATCTGGCGAAAAAGGAACTAGGGGATGACCACGGCGGCATACCTCGCTAAAGATTGGCTCTGACCCCCAGTGGGCAAGCCGCTCAATCGTTATGGCGGGAATGTCGGAGGCATCAGCAGCAGCCGCTCGCAGGACTTGTAAGGAAGTTTGATCGCCGATGTCAAGGAGGTCCTCTTTAAGCTTGGCTACATCGGCGTTGAGAGAAGTGATTTCAGCGACCTTACCTGTCATTTCTTCTCGTAGTTTGGCTATCTCGCCTTGAAAGAATTGAGTGTCAGCGGCATGAGTCTTCTTTAAAGTCTCATTCTCGCTCAGAAGCTTGGCGGCATTTTCCTTGGCAGAATTAAGCTCAGTGGTAGCATTGTTGAGATTAGCTTTGGCAGCATTTAGTTCAGTTTGAGCGGTTGCGAGTTGATTAAAGGAATTGGTTAAGTCAGTCTTTAATTTATCCCGCTCTCCCTCCAAGTTAGTGATAGTTGCATCCCGCCTTCCGATCCGACCGCGAAGGGTTTCCTTGTCTTTCCTCAGAATTTGATTGGCAACATCTAACTTATTCAGATCTCTGGTGAGGCGATGGTTCTTCTCGCTTATGCCTATAATAGAAGCTCCAATCTAAAGAAAAAAGTTAAGTCAAAGGCCAAAATGAACAAAGTTGCAATTGATTAAGAAATGGAAGAGCGACATACCATTGAAAAGTGAATTCCGGCTTGGCAAGCGGCATGGTCCACATCCATGTCCGTTACTCGATGTACCTGGATCGGGTCGCTGGCGCGAATCAGAGCTGAGCTACCTATCAAGCTCTCCTCAACGCCGCGAGTTTCATTAATCAATCCCTTTAGGCGAGGGACTTTGGCGGCTTCCTTGCTCAGTTCATAAAGCCCTTCGAAGTCAGTGGGCTTCTCAAAATATTCTCGAAGCCAACTGGGATCAGGGAAGCTAGCGGGAATATGTGGGTCGTGAGGAGTTGGAGGTGAGTTGGAAGTATTTGTTAAATCGTAAATTTCTACCTTGTGAGAAGGAGGAGGATCATCAGTCTGAATGGGCTCAATAGTATCCTCCGCAAGGGCGGGAGAGTTGGTTTGGACAGAGCTAGAAGGAGGAATTTCGACATTTTCTTCAACATAAACATGAGTGTCAGTAGCTGGTGGGACAGAAAATGGCGGGAGATTGCTTTCAGTAGATGGCAAGGTTTGAGTAGTAGCAGGGTTCGGCGGGATATTTTCTGGAGCAGGAGGAGTGACACTGGGTAAAACCACAGCGATTCTTCTTTGTCGCTTTGCTCGAGTGTCAGGATTAGTAGGCATAGCTTTAGCCTTGGATGAACCTTGGGCTTTCTCCAAGGCAATCTCTTCTGTATCTTTGCCATCACGGGATAACGACAGTGGAAGGTTAGCGGGAAGGAGGCCGAGAGCAGCATCGTGGGCACTGGCAAGTCTCTTCCTTCTCTTGTCAGTATCCAAGTTGGCGACTTGGCGACTTTCCATGGACTTAGCGCGATGATCTGGAAACAAAGAAAAAGGAAGTTAAAAGTTAGAGTTATTCAAGTATAAGCCAAATGGAAAAAAGAATAAGGTTAAAGAAGAGACATACAAAGAACAAAAAGTATATCATGGCGGAAACAATTACGAAAGTACTCCTTGCACGATTGGCACTACAGTGAGCGTATTTGTTGTCTCGTATGCCGCTCTCCCAGGTCCATCAGAAGTAAACGTGGACTTATTGGAACCCGCACGGGGATGAGGGGTAAATTGTCCGCAATCCCAACTTGGTCAAGAAGGGCTCTATCTCGCAAAAGTGCCCTGCCAGAGAGTGAAGGCTTCGGGGGGTACCCATCAGGAGAAGTCTCAAGGGAGAAGTAACAAGGGAACGAATGGCGGCACAAAGGGCATTTGTCGCCAACAACGAAAGGCATCTCTGGGTTTCAATTTGGGGTTTGATGGGGGTGGGAGATCAGCGAGATGAGACCACCCTCTACGCGTAGAAACAATGAAGAGTGGGTCACTCAACCATCTCGCGTACTCGCGGGCAAAAGGAGAGTAAGGGACTTCTGGGGCCTCAATGGTATTGGAGGGAAAGGCGAGTTTCTTCTATCCCGTCCTCAAGTTTGTTGGTTTGCTTATATCCTTTGAATAAAGTAACTAAGGATGTAACAGTGGGTTCCTTTCGTAAGGCGCGACAGATGGCAATGAAAGTGGTAATAATCCTAAGGGCGTTGGGGTGAATTTCTGTGATCATAGCTTGGGCTTTGTATAAAACCTCACAAAGAAAAGGGTCTAAGGGGATTCTAAGACCGGCCTTAAATTGGGAAGGAAAAACAACTATGCCGTCTCTCATTTCTCTTAAGTGTTTGAGAGAGGTATCTCCTTGATAGTCAGAGATATGGTAGATGGAATGGTCTATATGGTAAAGAGTGTGCCAAGTGGTAATGGGGTTAGGAATGAGGGAACTTATATCAGGAGCGAGAGAGGATCCTTACCGCATGGGCTGGATTGATGAAAAAGGTTACCTTCAT